>JAJJLH010002126.1:0-44630 GCA_023806865.1 Isotricha sp. YL-2021a | reverse complement strand
TCCTCCAGAAACAATAATTCCATTATTTAATTCACAAATTGTTAAAATTGTATCATCATGAGCATATTTTTTTTTTTTTTTTTGAATATTCTTAAAAAATGATATACCTATTAATCAAATGACCTCTTTTTTCAGTTATTTTATAATATATATATAATTAATTGAGCAACAAAAAAAATATTTTTAAATGAAATTATTGGATTATAAGAAAGAAAGCATATTATTTTTTATCATAAAAAAATCTTATTTTGTATCATTATTATAAAAATAGCTTATATTTATAGTAAATTTAGTTTTTTGATTTTTATTTTATTTTCCCTACAAAAATACATTGATTAAATTTTATTAAAGATTTAATCATAAAATTTTATATAAATTTTGTATAATATATATATACTAAGATTAATTAGATTAAATAACAATAAAACAATATTAAAAAATCTAATAGAAAGATTTTATTTTGTTTGAAATTTCATATTATAAAAATAAAATTTAATGGAAGTTAAATTAAAAATTAATTTTCCATCAATTAAAAAAAAGGCTAAAAAAAAATGAATTCAAAATAATAAAAACAAAATAAAACTTTTCTATTATTTTATAAAATAGCCAAAAATAACAAACAATCTCTAAATAAATAAATTAAATTTAATCGTTATTTAATATCAAAAAAGTAATTTAAAGTTATTTTTCAATTTATTTTTAAAGTCTATTATTTTTAAAAGGATTTTTACATATAGAAGATAGTGATAAATAATATATTTAATGATATTAATATAAAAAGGTCATTAAATTTTTTATTATAAAAAATTCAAAAGTAAATTTAATGATAGAATATCCTTATTTATCATATCCAAGAGATGAAGAAGAAAAAGAAAAAGAAAAAATTGAATCTGAAAATGAAGAAATGATATTTATTGTTAATGATGATTTTTTTAAATTTAAAAAAGAATTTTCAGAAAATGATGATAAAGACATATATAAAGAAGATGTTAAATCAAGAGATACAAATCAAACTGAAATTGAAGAAAATTTAACAAATACTCTTTCTTTAAATAAAAGTTTAAATAGTTTTATTGAATATACTGAGAAATATGGGAAAATAAATAAAAGAGGAAGAAAAAAAAAAACTGAAAAAAATCAATTTCAATGCTTAATTGGAAATAAAATAAATGAACATAATAAATTTAAACCTGATAATATTAGAATTAAAATTAAAACTCATTATCATAATTTTATACTTAATTTTTTCAATGATTTAATCAAATCTCGTTTCACAATTCAAAGATATAAATTTAGAAAAATTTGTTATTCAATTACTAAAGATGTTACCGTTAAAAATAATTTAAATTTAATGAATATGACATTAGGAAAATTTTTAAGTCAAAAAATATCAAAAAAATATAAATGTGATTCTAATCAAAATGAGAAAACTGTTAATATACTTTTACAAATGTTAAAAAATGAAAATGATAGAAAATTATTTGATACAAATTATTCAGATTTTTATATAAATGTTTACTTATCTAAAAATAAAAATGAAATTATTGATAAATTTGGATTAAAAAGTAGAACTGAATTTTTTTATGAATTTATTAATAGAATTAATCAAAAAAATTATGAAAGAAGTGTTATTGATATTGCTGAAAATCATTTTGTAAGTTATTTTTCTAAAAATTTATATTCTAAAAATAGTCAATTTAATTTATTAATTAAAAATGATGATAAAGAAAAAAAAAATAATAATTGTAATTTCAATTTCTTAAAAAGAAAAAGAGAAAAAGATGAAAGAAATTAAATTATTTATGACAATGAAGAATTTATAGTAATTTTAAGATTTTAGATTATGAAAATATCTGGAATAATTAAAGAAAAACGTAAATTTTTCATTTAATTATTCCTTTTTAATAATTAATATTAATTGTCTATAAAGTATCTTTATATTAAAATTCTTATTTTGTATTTAGAATTAATTATTTATAATATTAAAATATTAACCAAAAAATAAGTATGTAATATAATATGAATATTTTATTTTTTTAAAAAAAATATGAATTTATTAAAAAATTTTAAAATTCATCAATTATTTTTTTCATCATATCATTTATTTCATTATATTTTTCATCATCTTGAGAAATATTTAATTTTAAATTAGATAAATCATCATTATTTTCTTCCCTTAATATATCATTATTTATATTATCTTTTAAATTTGAATTACCTATTAAAGGAAGAATATTAGAATTATTATCAATATTATCAAGAATATTATTATCACTATAAAGTGGTTTTTGTCTTATTTCAATTTTTGGGATAATATCTTTATTATCTTCTTTTTTTTTTAATTTTAAAATTTTTTGTTTATTATTATTATTATCAGTTTTATTATTCATTTCATTATTATTATTATCATTTTTATTATTAATATCATTTTTAATATTATTATTATAAATTGATTTATTTGATGAATTTCCCTTTTCTCTTTCAATTTTTTTTACTTTCATATCTTTAGCTTGATATAATAATTCATCAGGCTCTTTTTTTCTTTTATCAGAACATACTTTTAAATATTTTTCTTGTAATGATTTATGATTTTTTTGAAGTTTTGATATTGTATGATCTCTTAATTCTATTGTATTTTTTAAATTGTCTATTTCATTTTGTAAATTTAAAAGAATATCATTATCATTATCACTTTTTAAATTTCTAATATTTTCCATTTGATTTTTTTGATCTTTAACTATATTCATTAATTTAATTGCATAATCTTCATTTTGTTTTATTTCAGCATTTTTCTTTTTTAAAATATTATCTATTCTATTTACTTTATTGCCTAATTCATTTACTTTTTCTTCTTGTTTTAATATTATATTTTCTAAATCAAGTTTTGCTTTTTTTGTTATTAAATATTCTTCATTCATTGAATCTAATTTTTCTTTTAATTCTTGAATTATAAATTCTTTATCATTTATTAATTTTGAATTTTCGTCATTTAATTTTATATATGATTTTTCTTTTTTTTTAAAATCTTCATTCATTTCTTTCTTTATTTCTTCTATATTTTTTAAATATTTTTCTTTTAATTCATTAATTTCTTTTTCATTTTTTTCTTTTAATAAATTTATTTCATCTGAATTTTTTTGTGGAATTTCATTAATTTGTTCTTTTAATTTTTTATAATCATCATATAATTTTGAAAATTTATCATTTAATTGATTATTCTCTTGAATTTTTTTTTCATAATCACTTTTAATATTATTTAACTCATTATTTATATTATTATTATCTTCTTTAACTTTATTATTTTCTTCTTTAAGTTTATTATTTTCTTCTTTAAGTTTATTATTTTCTTCTTTTAAAATTTTATTTTCTTCATTTAATTCATCATAAAAATTTTTATTAATTAATTCTTCATTTTTTTCTCCATCTTTTTTTTCTTCTTCCTCATTTTGATTTGAATTTGATGTTTTTAAATTATCAATTTCTTGTTTTAATTCTTTTATTATTGAATCTTTAGAATTATTTTCTTTTTCTAATTTAGATATTTTATCATTTAAATTATATATTTTTATTTCTAAATCATTTGCCTTTTTTTTTAATTTATCAAATTCAATTTTATATTTTTTTTCTAATTCTTCTTCTTTTTTTTTTATATCAATTGGAGTTTTATCATTTAATTCTTTTTTTAATCTTTCTATTTCATTTGATTTAGATAAATTTTGTTCATTTAATTTTTTTATTTCATTATCTTTTGTAAATTGTAATTTTTTTAAATCATCAATTTGATTTTGTAAATTATTATTTGATAATATTTCAGAAAGTTTTTTATCTTTATTTTCAATTAATTCAATTATACTTTTTAACTTTGTTGGTAAATCATTTAATAAATTTTGTAAATCATTTTCTTTAGTTTCAATTAAATTCTGAATTGAAGATATTAATTCATTTTGAGACTATAATATAATAATATCAAAATATATTTTTTTACCATTTTATTTTTCTGTTTTTTTAATTTGTAATAAAATAAAATTTATTTAAACTAAATTAAATAATTTAAATAATATTTATATTAATTGTCTTTATAAATTTTTTTAATAATTAACTAAATATTAAAGTAAATTATTATTAAAAAATAAGTAGAAAAAAAAAATAAATTTAAAATATGGAATTAGAAGAAATAGACACATCAATTAAAAATAACAATATTCCAAAAATTACAGATGAAATAAATGGAGAATACTTTGAAAATAAAAACTCAAAAATAGAATCTTTACGTGAAAAAATAAAATTATTAGATACAACTATATATAAAATTGAAGGAACTTCACTTGAAATAATAACTCTAATTTATTCATATCCAGAATTACTAAAAAATATTATAAGAATGATAATAGAAGAATTAAAGAAAGATTATTTAGAAAGAATTCCATTTTTATATTTAATCAGTGATATATTTAATAGATGGAAAAATGATTTTAATTTAAAAAAAACTACAATTAAATTACCTGAAGAAATATTTAAAGAAATTATTGATATTATTCAATTTATTGCAAGAAATATTGATACAAGAACACAAAATGAAATTGAAACTATATTAAAAATTTGGGAAGATAATAAAATTTATACAAAGAAACAAATTGATATTATCAAATTTTATATTAAATTAGTTTTAGATCCAGAATTAAAAATGAATGATATTGAAAATAAAATTTTGTTTGATTTAATGTCAACTAATACTTATTCTATTGATAGAAATTTGATTAATTATTCTAATGAAATTAAATTATTAAATAATGAAAATAATATCAATGATGATAATATTAATCAACATAGATTTAATGTTTTGAATATGTCAAAGGATTATATTAATGCTCAAATGAATATTTTTTCTACATATATTAAATATGTTAATGTTATTGATTCGATTCTTGATAAAATTGAAAATTTTAAAAATAATTATAATGAAGATAATAATAATAATAATTTTAATCTTTAAATAATACATTTTTAAATTAAATTTTTTATTTAATTAAAATTTCAATAAAAATTTAATTTTAATAATCAATCATAAAAAAACAATATAAAATTAATCTTTTAAAATTCATTACATTCCCAAAATAAAAAAAATCAACTTATATTTTTTATTTTCTAAAAAAAAAAGATTAAAAAAAAAAAAAATAATATTTAAATTTAATTAATTAAAAATAAAATATTAAAAAAAATAATAAAAAAAAATACATATTAAAAAAAAGACAAAAAAAAACTCAAAAAACTATTTTGCATCACATAAATAAAGACTAGCAGCAAAAGGCATTCCTCTCCTAATTTTAGAACTAGCATCCAAAAACTTTTCTTTTAACTTAACATTCCCAATAAATTCAGCACACTCAACTAAACTTTTAATAAACTCATCAACTCTTTTAATAACTCTAACTAAACTTCCTTCAAAAACACTCCCATCTTTAATCAATTCATTAAAAGTACAATTATTAGCCCATTTATAAACAAAATACATAAATTCAGGTTTAAATTGATTAATATATTTTTCTTTATTAATATTAACTTTACATTCAATTAAAATATCTGAAATTCTATTTGCTGATGATTTTAAATCATTAAAAAAAATTTTCAAATTTTCAATTTTTTCATATTTATTACAATCGTCTTCTTTAATTCCACTTGAACCTCCTTCATTATTTAAATAACAAGTTAAAACTGATGCTAATTCTTCAGATGATAAATTATTAAATTTTCCACTGAATAAAGTTTCTGTTATTAATAATTCATCTCCTCCTGATATCATACATGCAACTTGACCTTTTGGTGTTAATATTTCATTTGATATAAAATCTAATCTTCTTAATACTCTTTTCATTGATGTTAAATCATTTTGAAGTACTAATTCTTCTGTTTCTGTTATTTTTTGAATTAAGTTTTTTAATTCTTGACGATATTTTTTTTTATTTTTGTATTTTTCAATATTGGATTTTTTTAATTTGATTTTATTAATTTTTTCATATTCATTTTCCAGTTCTTTTTTTCTTTTTTTTAAACGATTTATATTTTCCATTTTTGTTCTTATTAAATTATTGTCTTCTTTATTATCTAAATTCATTTCTTCTACTGGATCCATCATTTTAATATTATAATCAAATCTTTCTAAAATTGAGAAAAACATATTTTCTGTTATTATTAAATTTTCTTTATCTTTTAAATTTTCAGGGATTTTTACTTTTACTGGACTTATATTTTCTATTAAATCTTTTGTAATTGGAATAATACCAATTTTACCATTTTTTTCTTCGAAATTTCCTGGTAATAAATTATTTTGAGAATCAGTATATTTACTTATATAAACTAAAACATCAATTACTAAAGTTTTTTTTGAATTATTTATTTCATTCATTTCATAATCTTCATTATTAACATTAATTAAATGATTTTCATTATTATTATTATTATAATTATCTTCATTATCATCATCACTTGAATTAAAATCAATAAATTTTTCTTCTTTTTTTTCCCCTTTTAAATTTTCACTTTTTTCAATTTTTTTCTTAGCTTTTTCACTATATTCAATATTCTTCATTTTATAAGCAATAACAATCCCATATTGAAAATTATATAATTTAAGTAATCTCCCAGTAACTAAAAAAGGTATTAAATTTTCATCTTTAATAAAAATATCTCTAATTTCATTTTCCAAATTAAAAATATTATCCTCAATTTCCACAATTTTATTATACAAAAAATCTAAATCAAAATCACTTTTAAACTCCTTTAAATAAAAACAATACTTCTCTTCTAATTCCTTTTTCATAATTGGTTCATTTCTTTCTTTTTGAAACTGTCTAAAACTTCTTTTAACAATAAACTCACTTTCAACTCCTTCAAGTCGATATAAATTAACCAATTGATTATAATTAAAATGAAAACTAGAATTTAAAGGATCAGCTTTACCACATAAAATTTTTTTACAACATTCATAATCGATTTTACTACTAAAAATAACAATAGAAATTCCAATATCATCAATTCCTCTTCTTCCAGCTCTACCACTCATTTGAATATATTCACCTCCTCCTAAATAACGTCTTTCTTCACCATCAAATTTTTCAATTTGAGTAAAAACAACAGTTTTTGCTGGCATATTAATTCCCATTGAGAAAGTTTCAGTAGAAAATAAAATTTTAATGAATCCTTCTTGAAAAATTAATTCTACACATTCTTTTAATATTGGTAACATTCCACCATGGTGAATTCCTATTCCATGTAAAAGTATTGGTAAAAGAAATTGAATTTGAGGGGAATTTTTATCTTCTGTACTTAAGGTTTCTATTGCGTTGTTATATATTATTGAAATTTTTTCCTTTTCGGAATCAGTTGTAAAATCCTTTTTTATTAATTTTATTGCATGATCTTCACATTCTTTTTTTGAAAAGGAAAAAATTATTGCTGGTGATAAATTTTTTTTTATTATTAAGTTTACTATTCGTAATATGTCGTCTTCTGTTTTGTTTTTTTCATTATATTTTGTATTTTTTTTATTATTGTTATGATTTTTTTTATTTTCTAAGGATATGTTATCTAAACTTAATTGATCATTTAAAACTTTTATAGCACTTTTAAAATTATTTTCTTTAAAATTACCATTTTTATCAACACATAAATAAATTGCATTTCCCTTATGAGGATAAATATAATGTTGTAAAGGAACAGGTCTAAAATCAGTATAAACAACATTACAAGGTTGTTTTTTAATTTTACAAATCCACATAGCAAATTCTCTAGCATTAGGTATAGTAGCACTTAAGAAAACATAATTAATTTTATTACTTAATAAAATCATAGTCTCTTCCCAAATAACACCTCTTTCCTTATCTCTCATATAATGAACTTCATCAAAAATAACCCAAGCCATTTCTTTAGTAATTTCACTTCCTTTAAATAACATATTTCTTAAAATTTCTGTAGTCATTACTATACAACTTGCATTTTGATTCATTGTTACATCTCCAGTCATTAAACCAACATCATTAAATGCTTCTTTTAATTCACGATATTTTTGATTGCTTAATGCTTTTATTGGTGATGTATATATTACTCTCTGATTATCTCTTAGTGACATTGCTATTGCATATTCAGCTATTACTGTTTTACCTGCTGAAGTATGAGCTGCTACTAAGACACTTTCATGTTTTTCTAAACAGGAAATTGCTCTTTTTTGAAATTCATCTAATTGGAATGGATAAACTTTTGCTGGTGGTTTTTTTTCTAATGGCTTTGAAAAAAATGAATTTTGGGTGTTATTGTTATTTGAAATATTTTTATTATTATTATTATTATTTGGGAAATTATTATTATTGTTGTTTTTAATGTTGTTATTTGTATTTATATTGTTTTTTGGATTTTCAGTATTATTGTTTATTTGAGTGTTTTCTTTATTTTTTTCTTCTTCGGGTTTTTCTTTTATTGTTTCATGATATCCTCCTTTAAATTTTTCTGTTTTTATTATAAATCCTATATTTTCTGGAAGTTGACTTGAATCTAAATCTTCATTTTCTTTTTTTTCTTTTTCTTCTGAATATTGAAAATTTGGTAATATTTTTAATATTTGCTTTTCAAGAAGTATATCTTCTATTTTTTCTGTATTTTCATTTGTGTCATTTTCATCATTTTTCACTTCGGGATTTTCTTTTACTAAATTTTCATTTTCTTTATCATTTATTTTTTTAGATGACGAATTCCTTTTATTTCCTAAAAATTCTTTATTTTTATTTTTATTATTTTTATTTTTAATTTTAGTCTTATTTTCCTTTTCATCATCAATATCAAAATTATCAAACAAATCATCATTTTCCATAAAAATAAGATAATAATTAAAAATTATTTTTACTTAAATATTAAAAACAAAAAAAAAAAAAAACAAATTAAAATAAATAAAAAAAAAAATAAAACAAAAAAAAATTAAAAAAACTAAATTAAAAAAAATTAAAAAAATGACATCTAGTGAATATGAAAATGCATCAAGTATCGAAGCTCAAAATGCTCAAAAATTATCATTACTTCGTTTATTTTCAAAAATACATAAAAGTGAAACATCCCCATTAACAAATGAAGAAGCAAATAATTTTTTAAAAACAAATGGTAATTTTGAAGAAAAATTTCTTCAAAAAATAATGAAAGGTTGTGTTCCAAATGAACAAACAACAACAGTTGGTCAATTTATACAAAATTTAATTTTAGCTTATCGAGAATTAAAAAATTCAAATGAACAATTAAATTCTGCATATCAACAAAAGAAAAAATATTTAGAAGAAATTGAAGAAAATTTAAAAAAAAATGAAAATGAAATTTTAAATAATGAAGGATTATCAAATAATACAATTGTAAAAATTGATTTATTTGAAATTAATTTAAAAAAAAAAAATTATGAAAAATATTCAATTACTATAAAAGTAAATGATAATATTTATGAAACTTCACATTTTTCCCCAGATAAAAAAATAATTGAAAATGAACAATTTTCATTTAAACCAAAAACAAAAAATGATTTAATTACTTTTGAATTACATGGAATAAATGAAGAAAATAATGAAAATAATGAAATTGGACAAGCATTTTTAAATTTAAATGAATTAAATAAACAAGAAGAATATGAAATACAATTAACTATTCCAGATCAAGAAAATTCTTCTCGTAATATTAATGAAGAAAATGCTGCTGGAATTATTAAAACTAAAGTTATTTTTATTTGGTCTTATAATGATTATTATAAAGAACAATTAAATATTGAAAATGATGTTTATGATAAAATTGAAAGTAATTTAAATAAAACTAAAAATTATTTAAATCAATTAAATTCACTTATTCCTTTTAATGATAATGTTAATGATAATAATTTTAATCATAATGTTAATTATAATTTTAATAATGGAAATTATGCTTTAAATAATAATAATTTTAATAAAAATAATCAAAATCAAAATTATAATTTAAATAATTTTTTTAAAATTGAAAATTTACATGATATTAATAATGAATATACAAGTGATCAAAAATATAATATTTATTATGTATTAACTGTTTGGGTTTTTGTTTTTATTATGGAAAGTTTTTCAAAAAATAATTTTATTAATGGATTTTGTATAATCTTTACTATAATTTCTATTACTTATGCTAATAAATATTTAAATTATATTATTTATTTAATGGCTTTTTCTATTTTTTTTGATTTAATTTGGATTTTATTTTGTAGTACTTCTTATTGGAATGGTAAAAGTGGATTTATTTATTTTCTTGGAGCATTATTTACAGTTATTAGTATTGCAACTAAAGGAGTTATGACTTTTTTATTATTAAAAAAAAATAGATAATTGAATGAAATATATAACTTTTTTTTATTTAAAGATAATATTTAATTTTTAATATATCAATATATTTAAATATACTTTATTTTATTTTGTTTTTAAACTCTATTATTTAAATTTGATTTTTTGATTTTTTATTAAAAAATATAAAATAATTAATATTAATAATTGATTAAAAAAAATAATTTGTTTAAAAGTAAATAAAAAATATTTAATTATAATTTTTTACTAAAAAAAAAAAAAATTAATTATTTTTTACTTAAAAATTGACTGACAATTTTTAAAAACAAAAGATATAAATACTCAAACTAAAAAATAAATTTCAATTAAAAAAACAAAAATATGTCATCAGAAGTATTAAAACAAGAAACAAATCAAGAACAAACCTTTATCCCAAAACAAATATCAGTAACAGAAGTATTAAACATAGATAAATTAATAGAATTACAAAAACCCAAATTTGAAAATTTCATATTTGCTAATCCCCCAAAAACAAAAAATACATTAGGAAGAGAAAGAATATGTTGTTCAAATTTTTTCCCATTTATTTTAAATATAAAAAATGATTTATTTACAAAATATTCAATTCAAATTAATCCTTCAATCCCAGATGATAGTAAAAGTTACAGAAGACATCTTTTTTCTTTAGCAAGTAAATTAATAAAAGAAAAATTAGGTGATTTCTTTTTTCAAAATACTGCAATTTATTCAATGAATGATATAAAAGAACCAATTGAAATTAATATTAAAGATAAAGAAATTGATTATCAAATTACTTTAACTTTTGCTTCTCATATTAATAAAAGTTCAAGTGAAATTTTACCAATTTATAAAAATTACTTTTCAAAATGTATAAAAAATTTAAATTTTATTCAATTTAAAAGAAATTATTTTGATAAAAATAAATTAACTTCATTTGAAAATATTGAATTATGGCCTGGGATTTCTCCAAATGTAAAAATGGTTGGAAATAATGTTTTTTTAAATTTATCACCAATTACAAAAGTAATAAGAAATGAAAATGCTTTATCTTTCCTTAGTAAATTAGTAGAAAAATTTAAATCAAATTGTGATTATCAAAAAAGAGTAAATGAAAGTATACAAAATTTATCTGTTATAACAAGATATAATGGAGATAAAAATTATAAAATTGAAGGTGTTGATTTTGCAAAAAATGTTCATTCTACTTTTACAAAATCAAATGGTGAAGAAATTAAATTTTTAGATTATTATAAACAAAGATATCCAAAAATTCATATTACTGATTTAAATCAACCTTTATTAATAAGTGAAATACATAATAATAAAATTTATTTAATTCCTGAATTATGTTTTATGACTGGATTAAGTGATGAAATTAGAAATGATTTTAAAAAAATAAAAGAAATATCAAAATTTACAATTGGTCATGTAAATTCAAAATTTAATGAATGTATCGAATTAGTAAATCGAATTAATAATAATGAAAAATGTAAAACAATGTCAAATATTTTTAATATATCAATTGATCCAAAACCAATGACAATAATAGGAAGAGAATTAAATCCAGGAAATATGATAATGTCAGAATCAATTCAAATAAAAGGAAATAAAGATTTAGATAGAGAAAGTCAAAAACCATTAAAATACACTCCTAATAAAGTAAATTATATATTAGTTGTTTATAGAAAAGAATTCCAATATAGAAATATACAAAAAACTCTTAATCAAACTGCACAAACTTATAATTTTAATATTAATTGTAAAGAAGTTATAATAGAAAATTCTAGAAATTGGGATAGTTGGTATAATAAAATATCTCAAACTTTAAATCAATTAAAACCACATTTAATTTTTATTATATTACCTAATGCAGGGAGAAAAGGACTTTTTTATGATCAAATAAAAACTTATTTATTAAGTAAAGAAGGAATTCCATCTCAAATTATATTAGAAAAAACTGCAACTAAACAAAATGGATTAAGAAGTGTTTTTAATAAAATTATTGTTCAAATGTGTAGTAAAGTCGGAGGGACACCTTGGATTATTGATAATATGCCTATGAGACAAACTCCTTTAATGATTATGAGTTATAGTATTAATTCAAAAAATGTTATTTCTTCTGTTGGTACTTGTGATAATAATTTTTCAGTTTATAATAATTTTGAATGTAAATTTACAATAGAAACTAAAAATGAAGAATTAGAAAGAATGTTTATTGATTTAATTAAGAAATTTATAAGAAAAAATAATATCTGTCCTAAAAAAGTTATAATTTTCAGAGAAGGAAATTTAAATAATAAAGCGATTTTCAATGAAATAGATATAATAAAAGAAGCAATAAAAACAAATAAAGAAAATATAAAAGGATTAAATGAAATAAAATTTGCATATATATATTGTAATTTACGTCATAATTTAAAAGTAACAACACAAGATAATGGAAGTTATGCTAATTTAACATCAGGTACAATAATTGATAATGGAGTAATTGATGATAATAAATTTGAATTTTATTTAGTTAGTCAAAATTCAAATCAAGGATTAGCTAATTCAACTAAATATACTATTGTTTATGATTCTATTGGTTTAGAAAGTAATGATATTCATTTGTTAATTTATAAAAGTTGTTTTCTTTATTATAATTGGAATAAAGGAATTAGAGTCCCTGCTTGTGTACAATATGTGAAAAGATTAGAAAATATTATTTGTGATAGTATGAAAAAAGGAAATGATGTTCTTTTACCTTGTGATAAAATTCAAAATAGTCAAGGATTGTTTTTTATTTAAGATTTGGGATTTTTATTTGTTTTGATTTTAATATTATTTTTAATATTATTAATATTATTATTATTATTATTTTTATTTTTACTAATAATAAGTTTTATTATTTATGAAATAAAACTTTTCAAAAAAAATTTTTTTTTTTATTTTTATTTATATATAAAACATTTTTAAAAAACCATATTTTTTTAAATAAAAAAATTCTAAAAAATAAAAAAAACTTATTTATATCTTTTAATATTCCACATCAAAGCAATTTGATAAATAAAACTTTCTTCATAATCATCAGGCATAATACTCCAAATATTCCTATGTAACTCATCAAAATCTTTTTTAGTCATTTCACTTTTATTTCCAGCAATAAAATAAATATCTTCTCTCATAGAATCAAAAGTTTTTCGAGGATCATTTTTAACTCCCATTAATTGAGGATGTTCAAAAGGATTAAAATTATTTAATAATTCATCAATAGAAATATTTTTTCCTGGAATAGCATAATTATCGAAAACATGTTCAATTTCAATTTTTGCTTCTTTTGATAATTCTTTTTTAAATAATTCAGCAAATTTATCTAATTTAACAGAGTCAGAATGTTTATCTAAATATTTACTTAATTCTGAAACTTCTTGACTTTTTAAATAAATTCCTAATTGAGATAATGTTATATCTAACATAAATTTATTTATTGATGATCCTTGGTTTTGATTTACTAAATAATATACTTGAGTTAAACTTGGTATTGAATGATTATGCATTTGAATACGCATTTTTGGGACAATTTCTTTTATTATATTGTAATAATCCATTTTTTTTTTTAAAATTTTATTTTTTTTTATTTTTTATTTATGTTTTTATATTATTTTTTTATTTATCATTTTTTCTATTACAGAGAAATTTTTTTATATAATTTTTTGATATTTTGATAAATTATTTTTATAGGAATTTTTAAATATTTTTTTTAATTTTATGGGGTGCCATATTTGTGATAAGAAAAATGATATTAACATTGAACAAATTAATGACAATAGATTTAATAATGAAAATGAAAATTTAAACAATAGTTATTTTAGTATTAATGAACCAAATAATTGTAATGTAAATATCAATGAAAATAAGGCATTTAAAATTTCTTTAAATAATAATAAAATAAATAAATGTAATCTTTTTGAAAAAACAAATTCTTTTAATTCAACAAATCATACTATATCAAATCCTCAAAAAGTTTCTTTAGAATCATTAAGAATATTAATGTTAAATGAAATAAATTTTTCAAGAGAATTTCCAAATAAAATTTCAGAAAAAATAGAAAAATATATAAATAATATAGGTAAAAATGCAAAAAATGAATATTACATTAAAGTAGATAATTATAATAAAATAAAATTATTTAAAGGAATTGAAACTATTAATGATTGTAAAAATTATTTACAAAAATTAAAAAAATTTCCTCCTTTAGAATTAAAATATGAATTAACTTTTCCTTTTCCTGGAAATAAGAATTATTCAAATAATATAAATGTTATTAATTTAGAAGAATCAATTAATGAAAACTATTTAACTCAAACTTTACAAAATTTAAGTGAAGAATTAAAATTAAAAAATATTGAAATTGTTAATTTTCATTATGATATAATGAATTATAATATTGAACTTTCAGTATTATTACAAATAATTGATGATACTAATTCTCAATTTCAAAGAAGAAAAAATATTTTTATAAAAGATGCTAAATATATTGGAATTAATATTGGGAGAATAAGTGAAAATCTATTTTGTTATTATTTATCTTTTGGTAAAGATGCTTAAATTTGTATTTAAAAATAAAAAAATCAGTGTTTTTGTATATTTTTTGTGATTCAGTTTTTATAAATATCTACTTTAATGGGAAGATAGATATTAAATATAAAAGTATTTTTATATATCTTATTGGATTATTATTTTATATATTTATTTATTATTATTTTAAAAAAATAAAAAAAAATTTTTTTTTAATTTATAAAAAGATGCAAAATTAATTATTATATATTGAAAAATCATTATATTTAAATCAAAAATTAATTTAAAAATTATATTAAAATTTAAAATGATAAACGAAAAAATTTCTTATAATCAAGATTCAGTTTTTGATTTAATAAATTTAAAAGATTACTTAAAAACCCCAATTTACATTCAAAAAACAGCAAAAGAAAAATTCATATATTACCAAGATTTAATAAAAGAAAATGAGAATAGAAATATATTAACAAGAAATAAAGATATAGAACAAGAATTATATAATGAAATAAATAAAAATCCATTTGATATAAAAATAGAAACATTAAAAATAAATCATAAAATAAACTTTATAGACTTATATAAACCTTTACAATATATAGGACAAGGTTCTTTCGGTTTAGTAATATCAGTAAAGCAAATTGCAACAGGTCAAATTTTCGCAGCAAAAATAATAAAAAAAACAGATCCAAAATCAAAACAAGAAGAAAAAATAATAAAATATTTAAACCATCCTAGAATAATAAAATTACATGAAGTAATAAATTTAGAAAATTACTTAATTTTATTAATGGATTTAATGGAAGGAGGATCATTAAAAGATTTTATAATAAATCGTTATATTTCAAATAATATAAATAATCAAAATGAAAATTATTTTATAACAGATGAAGAAAGTTCAATAATAATAAAAAATATATTAGAAGGTTTAAATTATATTCATAAAATGGGAATAATACATAGAGATTTAAAACCAGAAAATATAATGTTTAAAAAGCCTTTTGATATAAATAGTTTAATAATATGTGATTTTGGTATTTCAGATGATATTTCAAATGAAGATAAATGTGGTACAACAATATATATGTCACCTGAAATGTTAAAAGAAAGATTTTATGATAATTTAACTGATATTTATGCTTGTGGTATTATTTTATATATTTTAGAATCTGGGGGACAACATCCTTTTTTTTATTATAATATTAGTAAATATCAATATATTAATAAAGTTTTAAAAAATGAAAAATGGGATTTTCCTAATTTTTTTCCTAATTTAGCTAGAAATTTATTTATGAAATTATGCAAATTTGAACCTAGTTATAGATATTCTGCAAATAAAGGATTAAAACATCCTTGGATTTGTAGGAATATTAATAATGAAAAAATTCCTTTAAATCTTTTTGAAAATTTTGAAAAAATTGATAAAATAAAAAATTTTAAAAGTATGATTAGTTCATTATTATTTTTTTATATGTTTAAAAGTTTATATCCTAATTTTTTTCTTAGGAAAAAAAGTAAAATGGATTTGCATTGTAAATTATTTTTTAAATCACCTTTTGATGATAATAGAAAAAGGAAAAGTAAAATTTATATTTTTAATCAAAAAACAAAGAAAAATAATTCTCAAAATTCTTTACCTGGAATTACAAATTTAACTAAATCTTCTTCTTATAAAAAAATTAATTTAATACCAATTAAAAAAACAAAAGTTTCTTATTTAAATTATAAAATTTATTGTAATAATGATAAAGAAAAAAAATCAACAATTTTATTACGTCAAAGAAAAGAAGGTTATTTAATAAGAAAAAATTCTCTTTTATCTACAAGATCAAATTTTGATGATTATAATGATTATTTAACTTTAAAAACTTCAAAATTAATTGTTAATAATAGTTCTTTAAGATTAAATTCATTTTATAATATTTCTAAAAATAGTTTAAGTCCAAAAATAATAAAATATAATTCTAAAATAAAAAAACAATTAAAATAATATTTTTTTAGGTATTTGAATTTGAATTTTATGTTTTGATTTATAAATGTTTGGGATATGATTTTAAGTAAAGTATAAAAATATAAATGTGATTATTTTGTTTTTATTAGATATAGTTTTTTAATATAAAAATGTTAATAATATTTAAATTATTATTTACATTTTTGATTTTTTACAGTATTTATTAAAGTAATTCCTGAAAAAAATAAATTAAAATTTATAAAAAAAATTAAATTAAAAAAAAATAATTTATATAAAAAACAATAAAACAAAAATATAAAAAAAGCAATAACAAAATCCCAAATCAAAATATTATTCAAGCAAAAAAAATGATAAAAATTCATTTTTTTTTTATTAATAAAAAAATCTTAAAATATAATAAAACAAGAATCAAATAATATTTAAAGAAATTTTTAAAATAAATATTTTTTATTTAATGTCAAAAATTCAAAGACGAGCAACAACAAAAGCATATTCAGGAACAATAACAAAATTATTTATAGATGCATTAGACACAAAACAATTAAAATCTAATCACAATCACGTAAATAGTAATACAAATATACCAAAAGTTCAAATAGAAAAACAATTTTATTTAGTTTGTCCAAAATGTAATTCTTCAATTCCATACATGGAAAAATATTTTATCAATCAAGAAAATAAAACTGAAATAGGACTTTCAATATTATGTGATAAATGTAATAAAACAAAAAATGAATCAAATAATTATCTTTTAAATAAATTTAATTCAAATCTTGACATTAATAAAATTAATTTTGTTAATTTTTGTCATTTACATGACACTAGACCATTATGTTATTATTGTGTAAGATGTAATAAATTAATTTGTGATAAATGTTATGGAGAATTTCATCATAAACATAAAATTCAAACTCATTCTGAATATTTTGATAGTATAAATTTAAATTTACCTTTTCATTCTTTTGAAAAATTAATATTTTATTCAAATGAATATTTAGAAAAACAAAATAAATATAGAAGTGAAATAACAAGTAAAATAAGTAAAAAAATCTTAGAATTAAATAAAATAAAAATCCAAGTTGAAGAAGCATTAGAATTAAATATAAAACTAAATAAAAATTTAATAAATTTAGTAAAAATCCTATATACAAATTATTTAAACAGTAGAAAAAATATAGTAATATTAAATAACTTTTCAAAATTATGTCAATTTAACACATCAAAATTTTTATCAGAAGATTCCTCAAATTCAATATCATCAATAGAAGCATTATCCTATTCATTAATCTCATATTTTGATACAAATTTTATAATTCATCCATATCACATTTACAATAATTCAATTTATGATTATAAAGGACACAAAAGTGGAATTTCTTCTTTAATTCAATTAAAAATAAACCCTATTCATTATATTGTTTCAGGTTCATTAGATAAAACAATTAAAATTTGGGAAATTAAATCAAATTATTCTTGTATTGCTACATTAGAAGGTCATGATAGAGCAATAAATTGTTTGGTTGAATTGAAAAATAAAAATTTATGTTCTGCTTCGTCGGATTCAATGGTGTTTATATGGGATTTAAATACATATCAAATAATAACAAAATTAAATTCTCATATAAGTTTCATATTTGGTTTAATAGAATTAAATGATGGTAGATTAATAAGTGGAAGTGATGATGAGAGAATAATAATATGGAAAAAAAATACATATGAATTATTAGGACAATATAATTTTGGAAATGCAGTTTTTAGTTTAATAGAAATAAAAAGTTTCACAGAAAGAAAAAGAATTGCAGTTGGAATGGGAGATTGTATTATTTGGTTATGTTATATTAATAATAAATATTATGATTCTTTTGATAAAATTCCTTTGAAAGGACATGCAGGTTCTGTAAGAACACTTTTACAATTAAATGATGGAAGATTAGTTTCTGGTGCTAATGATAATGTTATTAAAATTTGGGATATTTCTGATTTTAAAAATAATAAATGTTATTGTTTATATAGTATTTGTGATCATTATTTATATATTAATCATTTATTTCAGTTATCTGATGGGAGAATTATTAGTTGTGCTTTTGATGATACTATTAAAATTTTTAATCAATTTTCTTTTAAGTGTTTAAATACATTAACTGGACATAAAAGTGCTAATGCTGTTGTTCAGTTAGATGATGGGAGAATTGCTTCAGGGAGTTCTGATACTAAAATTTCTCTTTGGTATTAAATTTTTTTTTATTTATATTTTATGGTTTTTTTATTTATTTTTTCTTTAAATTGATTTATGGCTTTTTATTTTTTTTTTAATTTTTCTAAATTTTTATTTTGTTGTTTTAATATTATATAATTTTCAATATTAAATTATTTTCAACTCTTTAATATTACTAATATTCCAAAAAATAAAAAATCTTTATAAACTATTTAAAATTCATAAAAAATTTATTTATTTATAATAAGACACATTCTATTTTTCATAAGCAAACCCCAAATTCATAGCAGGTAAATCTAATCTTTGAATATATTCTTTTTCTTTTTCATCATCATACATAAAACTATTTCTTTCTCTAAATTCGAAATTGAAATTAGTATTAAAAACATTTTTTGAAGGATCATCATTTAATTCTTTAACACCAAAATAAGTATCAGCAAAATCATTATAATCAAAACAATAATTTTCATTTCTCGAATTATTATCACAATTAAAATTAATCTGATTAAAATTATTTTGTTTTTTATTTCTTGAATAAATAATTGGAATTTTATTTAAATATTCTTTTAATTTTTCAATTATATTTACTTCAGTTGATTGTTCTAAATTATATTCATTTATAAAATTATCGATTACAAATTTTCCTTTTTCTTCTATAAATTGTTTAAATAAATCAAATGAACCATATTGACTAAATAACCATAAAAAATATTTTGTATTAAAAGATTTAAATTCATATTCTTGATATTTCATTGGAGGTAATAAATTTGAAGTACAAAAACTTTTCCAAAATTCATTTTCATATGAAAATATTATGTTATTTGGTGATTTTTGATATTTTTCTTTTATAAAATTCCTGAATTTTCTAAATATTTTTTTATCAATGTTTTCTTTTTTTAAAAACTTTGGATTAAAGTTTTTTAAAAATGGATCAGTATTTTTAAATCTTTCTTTTTTAAAAGCCATTTTAGGTAAATAGTCTCTTGAATATTTATTAAAATTTGAATATGAATCATTAATAAAATTTGGTGTGTTATTATTTATTTTAATGTTATTATTTATATTATTATTATGAATATTATCACTTAATGTACTTAGATCTGCAGTCATTAAATTATAATTTGAATTTTCTTCTATGATTTTATTTTCTGAATTGTTTTTAATTTCAATATTATTATTATTATTTTCAATATTATTGTTTTCAAATTTATTTATTTCAATGTTCATATCTTCATTATTATTAATATCATTATTTTTTTCTGATTTTTCATTTTCAATATCCATTTGAAAAGGATTATAAATATTATTATTTTGTTCTTCATTAAATATTGCATCAATTGATTTATTTATTATTTTTTTTGTTTTTTGGATTAAGAAAATTTGATTTTTTTCTTTTATATATTCATTATAATCATCTTCTAAATCAAATAAATCATTTTCATTCAAAGAAATATAATTTGATCTACTCATTTTCATATTAAATTCATTTTCTTTATAATTGACTTTATCAGAATTGAAAATTGAATTATCTTCATTAATATAATTTAAAAGAATATTAATCATTTTTTCCAAGGAAGAATTAAAATTATTTTCAATATTATATTCCTTTTTTTCCTGATTAATACTATGAAACAAAAAGTTAAATTTATGACAAGAAGGAAAGAGAAATTTTTCAAAAATAAAATTAGCAATAATCTTTTTATTTTTTTTTTTAAAAGAAAAAAACCAACATTTATAAATATAAAAATAGGTCTTTGGATATAAATTAAGTAACTAAAAAATATTAAAAACGTTTTCTTACATTTGGAAAGTATTGATTAATTAAATAAATAAGTCTTACAAAATCTCCTTGATATGCGTAATAATTTATTAATTTGAGAAGCATTATTCTTTCATTATGCTTTTCTTTGGTTTCCAAAAATTTTTCAAAGTGAATGTTGTTTCTTTCAATTTCCATCATTTTTTTATATAATTAAACTTTTTATTTTCCTATTTATATATAAGATTTAAATATTTTATTTTAAATATTTTAATGATAAATATTTACAACATAAAATTTTTTTTATTATACTAAAAATTTTTAAAATTATTAAGTAATAATTTTTGAAAAGTTCTTTTAAATTATGGTATAAAAGAATTTAGATAAAAAAAATAGTTATTTTTTCTAGGGATTTTTATAATAAAGATAATTTAAATAATTTAAATCATTTTATTATATTTGATTATAATAAATAGTCTTAATAAAATAAATGAAAAAAGTAGTAATTAAAGATAAGAAAGTAAATAAGATAATTTTAAAAATAAATATATCACTCATTATTTATATTTAAAATATTAAAATTAATATTATTTATTAATTTAAACAAATTCTTATTTTAAATAAGTAAAAAAAAATTATAAAAAAATGATAGAATCAAATTCAATTTTAGAAAATTCAAATATAAAAAAATTAATAGAACAAGGAGAAGAATTAAAACAATTACACGAAGAATTAGCACATTTAAAAGAGCAAAATTTAAATTTAATATCAGAAAATAAATCTTTAAAAACAAATATTTATTCTTTAAGAGCAATAAATGCATCAAATGCAGTTTCAGAAAAAGCAATGAAAGAAAAAGATGAATTTATAGAAAAATTATCAAATGATATAATTTCTCAACAAAAAGATTTTAATGATTATAAAACATTACAAGAAGCAAATTTTGAAAAAGAAGTAACTCAAGTAAATTTACAACAAGAAAATTTAAAATATAAAATGGAAAATATAAGTAAAATTGAGAATTTAAATAATATTTTTTATTATAAAATTTTGGATTTGGAAAAATTATTAAAAAATTTTTCAGAAGAAGAAAAAAAAAAATTAGAAGCAATGGAATTAAATCATCAAAATAAAATGGCAAAATTTAAAAAAAAAATGTTAGATTATTTAAAAGATGAACATGCGAATTTTGGTGCAAATTCAAATAAACAAAATGAATTAAATAATAAATTAAATATACTTCATGTACAAGAATTAAAAAATGAATTAGAATATCAATCAAGAATTATTGAAGATTTATTAAGAGAAAGAGAAGTTTTAAAAAGAAAAGTTGCTGATTTAACAAATGATGTTAAAATTTATATTAATGTTACTAATTGTTTAGGACAAAAAAATAAGGAATTTCAAGATAAATTACATGAAATAAGTAAACCTATTAAAATTAATAAATCACTTTCTCCAAATCATAATAATTTTAATATAAGTCATAATAATAATAATAATAATAATCAAATTAATAAAACAAATACTCAAATTTCACTTTCTAATATTGTAAAGTTTAAACCAAGTCCAATTGTTGATATAAAAAATTTTCATAAGAAAAAAAATTCTTTTTCAAATAATAATCAATCAATGAATAAATATTATGTAACAAAAGAATTATTAAATAAAGAAAAAGAAAAAGAAAATTATAGATTAAAATATGAAACAGCCCAATCAAAATTGAATTTTATAAATAAAAAATATTCAAATATTTTAAAATTATATGATAATGCATTAGAAAATATTTATAATAATTACATAGATAAAAATAACCAAAATATATATTTAAATTTAGATGATTTTACAGAATGTGATTTTGAAAAAATGAATCCAGAACAAAAATATGCAGTTTTAGTTCAAATGATAAATAATATTTTTCCAATTGTAAATAAAAATTCAATAGAAAGTGAATTATTAAATGAAAAAATACCAAAAATAAAAACTAAATATTATTTAGGAAATAATAATAGTAGATCAACAAATAATTTTGGTTATTCTAATCTTTCTTTTGGTGATAATAGTACTTATGGTTCTTCAACTTTAGATAATTTTGGTAAAAATTCTTTAAAAGCTTTAAAAAAAATTAAAATGGAACCTTTAAGTGAATTAAGTTATAGAAGAGCTAAAATTTTATTACAAGATAATCAAATTAGATTGAAAACTTTTTCAATTTTTGATTAATTTTTTATTTTCTTATTTGATATTTTGTGTTATTTGAATTATATAAAATATATTGAAAGTTAAATTATAATTTACTTGAATTAATTTTTAAATAATTTTTTATAAAATAAAAAAAATATTTTTTTTAAAATAGAATGTATTTTAAATTTTTTTTAATAATTAAGTATAAAAAAAATGAGAAAAGTTTCTACAATAAAATCAAATATTTCAACAAGTCAAAAACCACCATCAATTAATTCAACAAAAGTTGAAATAAATAAAGTATCAAATCAATATAATCAAATAAAAGATTATCAAGAACATTTAGAAGATTTAATTCATAATGAACAAATTCAAAGACAAAATTTAGATAAAAAAACTTCATTAATGAATGAAAATTATACTACAGAAATAAATAATTTAAAAAGAATAATTTCTGATTTAAGTAAAACTTTATATGAAAATTTTGAAAATATTAAAAATGATATTTTAAAAGATGTAAAAAATAATAGTGAAGCTTTTTTAAATTCTTTTCAATCATCAATGAAAAATTTTGAAGGATTTGAAAAACAAAATAATTTAAATAATAAGAATTTTAAATTTAATGAAATTGAAAATAAATTAATGGTACTTGAACAAGTCACAGGAAGTCAATTTTCAAAAATAAAAAATGAAATAAAGGAAAATTCAAATAATATAAATATGATTCAAAATCAATTAAATAATAATAATCAAAATATAATAAATGAAATAAAAGAAATTAAAGAAGATTTATTATTAATAAAAAATGAAATTGAAAAATTAAAAGCAAATAAAATAACATATAATAATGATATTTTAAAAATAAATAGAGATATGAATACTTTAAATGAAAGAAGTGAAAAAGTTTCTCATAATATGGATTTATTAATTAATGATGTACAAACAAAAATTAAACATTATGAATCAATTAATAATATTTTAAATAATGATTTTCTTTCTATTAAAAATGATATTAATAATCAAGTTGAAGAATTAATGACAAATTCAAATAAAAATTTTATGAATTTTCAAAATGATTCTTTAAAAGAAATTAATAATTTAAAAAGTCAATTTGATAAATTTAATATGAATATAATTGAAGAAAATCAAAAATTTATTAATTTTAATCAAGAACAATTTAAAACTCAAAGTAATAATATTAAACAATTATTTGAATATACTAATGATGATATTGATGTTTTAAAAAAGAAATGTGATACTTTAGAAGGTGTAATTAGAAATTTAAGAATTGAAATGGAAAATAATATTAATAATGTTGAAGCTTATTTAAATGAAAAATGTAATGAATTATTTAAAAATATGAATCAAGAAAGAATGATTAATTGTTAAAAAATATTTTTTTTTTTAATTTTTTTTTTGATAATTATTTAAACAAATATTTACATATCTTTTTTTTAAAAAATTATACAATTTTTGTCTTCATTATTAAAATTATTATTATTATTTTTATAATTTATTATTAAATTATTATTTAAATTATTTTTATCTTTTTTCCTTTTATTTGAGAAAGAAAAAGTTCTTTTGTTATTAACATTATTCATTTTATTTTTATTACTTAAAAAATTAGTTTTAAATTCTCTTTTAAGTAAATCAAATTTAGTTTTTGAATCTTGCCTATATTCACTTAATCTTTCAGTAGATGAAAAAATACCATTATTAAAATTACCAAATTGATATTTTAAAGATAAATTTTCTAAATTATTATTTTCATCTTTATTTGAATTTCCATCATCAATATCATCTTCAAATGAATTTGAATTATAAATTGTTTTCATTAAGTCATCTTCATTTTCATCTTTATTAATTATAATAATATTATAATCTAATTGGTTTAATAAATTACTTAGTGATTTAATATGAGAATTTGAAGTTTTATTTATATTATTAAATAATTCTTCTTCATCAATATAAAAAGATTTATTATTTTTAGAAAGAGAAAATGAATTTGTAAATTCAGTATCAATGGAATTATTATTTTCAATTGATAATTCTTTATTTAATATATTTTTAAATTTATCATTTTCATCAATATTAAATGAATTTTCATTATATAAATCTGTTATTTGTTTATTTGTTTCATTTAATGAGTTTATTAAAAAATTTAAAATATTGTTTTTTGAATCTTCAAAAATTGTCATATTTCTTAATTCATTACCCTCATTCATTTAAAAAAATTGATATTAAAAAATATTTCAATTTTAATTTTATATTATTATTATAACTAAATTTGTTTTTATAAAATATAATAAATTAATAATAATAAATAAATGAAATATCATATATAGAAAAAAAAGCAAAAAAAAAATCTACATAATAAATATTAATTTATCAAATTTAACTATTTTAAAATTTATACTCAATGATTTAAAAAAAAAAAAAATAAAAAAAAAAAAAAATACAAAAAAAAAATAAAATAAAAAAAAACCAAAAAAAAAAAATTACTTTATCTAAAAATTTTTAAAAAAAAAAATGTCATTCCAAAAAAAACTTTTCCTAACCCTATATTTAACAACATTATTCCTTGAAATAAAAGCATTAAAAACTCCAGATAACAAAATAATAGTAACTCAAATAGATGGTTACAAAGCATATCTGAAATTTCCAAAATATAAAATAATAGCAGATGCAAGAATAGGTAAAAATGGAGTAACAAAAAATCATTCAGAAGGAAGTATGTCAACTCCTTTAGGAACATTTAAATTTGGTTTAGCATTTGGTTTTAAAAAATTTCCAGTTCATAAAAGTATAAAATATCAAATAATAAATAAAGATTTATATTGGGTAAGTGATACAAAATCAAAATATTATAATCAATTAGTAAATATTAAAAAAGTTCCTTCTGGAAGTTTTGATCCAAAAAAAAGTGAACATTTAATTGATTATAAAACTTGTTATGAATTTGGTATTGAAATTGCTTTTAATACTAAAAATGATCCTAAATTAGGAAGTGCTATTTTCTTACATGTTATGAGTGAAAATAAAGGATATACTGCTGGTTGTGTTGCTGTTGAAAGAAATGTTATGATGAAATTGTTAAGTCTTATTGATAAAGATACTGTTATTGAAATTAGAGGAAAAAATATATGAGTATTTTTATTTATTTTTTATAATTTTTTTTATTAGAAAAAATACTTTTTTTAAATTATTTTTTTTATTAAATGTTTTTTTAAATAAAAGTATTTTTTTATTTATTTAAAATTTTGAAAAATAGAATAAATCATTTTCTTCTGATAATTTTAATAATTTATTATTTGATTTTGGGTTAAATGATCTTTTATTTTGATTATCATTAATTTTTCTTATATTAAATAAATTATTTCTTATAATTGGTTTATTATAATCATTATAGTGATAATTTCTATGAGAAAAAAGTCCAGTTTTATTTATATAATATGGACTAAAACTACCTGAAATAAAAGTTTTAACCATAGGTTTGTTTAAATAAATTCTTTTATTATCATTAAAATAATTATCTTTATAGTAATTTAATTTTTTATTTAATTTTTGATTTGACTTATTTAAATTTGAAGAAATATGTGAAGATGATAAAAAGTAATTTGATGTAAAATTTTTATTTTTTTTTAATAAATTATTTTCCATTGTTAATATTGTATTATTTACAGAATTAAAATTATTATTTTCTTCTGTATTAATCTCATCTTTCTTTTTATGTAATTTTAAATCTAATATTTTATATTATTTTTTTACCTATTGGTTTTAAAAAATCTAAGTCGTTTTTTTTTTTCTTCTTTTGAATTAATTCTCTATATGTTAAATGATTACTATTCATTATAGGTGTAAAATCTTCTTTATCAAAATTACAATTATTAAAAAGCTATGATAAATATTTAACAATATCAAATAAAAAATATATACATCTAATAATTTCTTTTTAAAATTACTATCACTCGAATTAAAAATTGTTTTCATATTCATAAATTATTATTAAATATATTAAAAAATAACATTAATAATAATTTAATAAAACCAACAAAAAAAAAATAATAAATAAAAAAAAAATAATTAAATAAAAAAAAAATAATTAAATAAAAAAAAAACAAACAAAAAAAAAAAAAAAAAAATGAAAAAAAAGAACGTAAAAGATTCCAAATCTAAAAAGCAATCAAAACCACAAAACACTTTTGTCCCATCTAATCTTTTAAAAAACATTCACAATCAAACTCCAATAGAATGTCCCCAAGATAAATTATCAAAAAATGAATCATATTCTCCTTTTGCAGAACCATTTGAAATACCAAAAGAATTTGAAAACAAATCTGAAGAAGAATGGAACAATGAATTAATAACAGATGAAATTTATGAAGATCCCGATCAAAAAGAATTAGAAAATAATTTACCAATTACATTTTTAAAAATGTCAAAAAATGATATTCAATGGTTAAGACCAAATGATTATATTACAAATTTTAATATTGATAAAGAAATTAAAAAATTATATCCTAAAAAAAAATATTATACTATGAGAGAAAATATAAAAGAAGTTTATTATGAAAGTTTACAAAAAGAAAAAGAAGGTGAAGAAGAAGAAGAAGAAGAAGAAGAAGAAAATGTAAATGATATAATAAATGATGATTCTCATATTTTAAAAAAAACAATTTATAAAGATTTTTATAAATATTTAGAAAATGAAAATAATATTACAGTAATTAAATTTACTGAAAGAGATGAAACTGAAGAAGAATATAAAAAAAGAGTAGAAGATACAATTGAAAGAGAAAAAGAAGAATTAAATAAATTTAAAACACAAAAAAATAAAGTTTTACCAAAAGGAGCTACAAAACCAATTGCTCCTATTGTACATAAACCAGAAGATTTTGAAAAAGGAAAAATTTTAGATAAAAGTCCAAGTAATATTGATGTTAAATATTTAATTGATAAAAATAATGAAAATAAAATTTCAAATGAAAAAATATTACTTGATTCATTTTTAAGTTGGGTTAGTTCAATTTATCAATTTATATTAGATTTAGAAATTGAAGATTGTTTTGATAAAAAAAATATTTTTAGTAATATTTATCCTCAAAAAAATGGAGTTCCAATTTATAATAAAAATGGACATTATGTTATTAAATTATATTTTATGGGAAAACCAAGAAGAATTGATATTGATGATAGAATACCTTGTGATAAAAATGGAGAATTTATTTTTCCAAGATGTGAAACTTTAAATGAAATTTGGCCTGCAATTTTTACAAAAGCTCTTTTAAAATTAAATGTTTATAAAGTAAGACATCCTTTTTATAGTAGATATGAAGAAAATGTTGATACTAGTTATATTTATGCTTTAACTGGTTATCATAGTGAAATTATTGAAAATTGTGATAATGAAGAAAAAATTGAAAATATTTTATCTAGTAATATTAATGATGATAATTATATTAATAAAAAAAAATATTTACTTTGTTTAAATTTTATTAAAGCTAATTTTGATGATGATGAAAATGATATTTATTATGAAGATTTAATTGATAAATTAAATAAAGAAAAAGATGATGAAAAAATTAGAATTCAAAATGAGGAAAAAAGTAAATTAAAAATGTTACAAAATGATTCAAAAAAAAAAAAATTTAAAAAAAGAAATACAATATCAAAACAAGATTTTGTATATAAGCAATTATCATCAATTTCAGAATCATATTGGAAAAATGAAGATTTAAAAAGAAAAAATAAAAGACAACGTACAAGTGTAGTTTTTACAAATCCATTTGCTTTAGATGTTAAATTAAATGTAATAGCAAATTACGCATATTCAATAAGTGATTTTTTCTCAAATGGTAGATTTAATATGAATAGATTAAAAGTTTTAGATTTTTCAGATTTAAAACAAACTCTAAAAGAAAATACTGTTGTATTTAAACAATTATCTTCTTCTGAAAAAAAAGAATATATTAAACAAAGAAAAGAATTAAAATCAAAACAATTAGCAATTAGAAATAAAAGAGTTGAAGAATTAAAAAATGAAGGAAGAAATTTTTTAATTATTAAAATAAAAAATAATTCCTTTGGACAATATAAATTAAATTCAATTTTAGCATATTCAGATGAAGAAATTTTCATGGCTAAAAAATGTATATTAAATAATTGGAAATATCCACCACCAAGTTTTTTTGATTCATCATTTAAAAAATATGATGAAATATTAAATAAAAATAAAAATAATAAAAATGAAACTCCAAAAAAAAAAATAACAAGTTTAGATTGGACAAGAAATAATTATATTCAATTAATAGGAAATGATTTAAATATTTATGAAGGAACTGAAGAAAATCCAATTAAAGATCCAATTGTTAAAACTTCAGGAGGAAATTGGATGAGTCTTTCAGATTTTAAAACTTTATTTAATACATTTTTAGTTTTACATAATCCAAAAGTTTTATTTACTGCTGGAAATGTTAATGTAGATGATACTTGGTTTTATTTTAAAATTGATATTTATGAACCAATTGAAGATTTTAATGTTTTAAAATTAACTTCTAATGAAATTGAAAATAAAGATAAATTATATTCTGCTTTTTTAATTTTTGAACCTAATAGTGATAAGACTTTACCTAGTAAAGATAAAATTTATTCATATATTATTTTTGATATTGTTGATAATGAAAAAAATGTTATTGAAAAAGATATTACTTTAAATAAATTTTATTCAACTTATAATATAGAAAATTTAAATGGAAAAAAAGATTATTATATTATATTTAAAGGTGGAATTTATCAATTTGGTTTTTATCTTCAATTATTTAGTGAAGGTCATAAAATTGAAAATATGACATATTCAAATTATTTAAAAGATAATTTTCAATATGAAATTGCTTCATTTAAAATTGAACTTCCTATGATTGAAGATAATACTTATTATTTAATTGCAAGAATTCATATTCATCCAAATTTAAATGAAGATGGTACTTTAGTAAATGAAAATAATGGTCCTTTAAAAATATTATTTAATGTTAAATATGCTTTAAAATATATTAAACCATATATTCAAATTTTCCTTTGTAAAGAAAAAGATGAAAATTTCAATCGAGAAATTTTTATTAATGAACAAATTGATTTAGATGAAGGAGAATATTTTGCTGTTTTTTCATTTGATAAATGTCATTATACTTTAAAAGAAGATGAAATTGATATTGATGTTATTTATAATAATTTAAATTATAAAATTGATCAAATTGAAAATATTGATTATTGTCAAATTAGTGATAAATATATTCCAAATAGACATAATATTATATTTAGAGAAATGATTTATTCATGTGATATTGTTTATACTTCTTTATATATTACTTTAGAAGATCCTAATAAAATACAAAATGAAAATATTCCTCAAAATCAAAATGAAAATACAAAAGAAGAAAAAAAAAAAGAAGAAAAGAAAAAAGAAGAAGAAAAAAAAGAAGAAGAAAAAAAAGAAGAAAACGAAGAAGAAAAAAAAGATGAAAATTTAGAAGAAAAAAAAGAAAAAACTGAAAATTCAAAAGATGAAAATTCCAAAGAAGAAAAAGATAAAAATGAAGAAAATGAAATTGAAAAACCATTAAACGACAAAATAAAATTAATATTTGAATTATATCAACTAAACGATATAAACGAAGAAAAAGGTCAAATAATAGAAGGTAAATTTTCATATGGTTTAAAGGGAACATTAATAAAAAAATATGAAACATTTAACACATTAATAATACCTCATTTAACTTTATTAGGAGGATTAATAATTCCAGAAGGAAAATCAAAAGGAAAAAAAAATGAAAATGAACAACCTCAAAGTCAAATTTTCCCATATTTACTTATTTGTTATATAGATGAATCAATAGAAATAAATAATTCAATTGCTAAAAATGAATTAAAATGGAATATTTATATTTTTTCTTCTGATTCAGTTTGTTTTGTTAAAGATACAACTAAAGAAGAACATGAAAAAGAATTAAAAGAAAATTGGGAAGTTAATGAACCTGGAAGAGCTTCTAAGGCAAAAAGTTCTAGAAAAAGATTTTTATTAGAAGAAGAACAAAAAAATGGAATTGAAATTTCTGAAGATGATAAAAAATTTTTAAGTACTCAAAGAATAAGAAAAACTACAAATGAAGATGAAAATGTTGATAAAGATAATAAGAAAAATGATAAAAAAAATGAAAAAAAACAAACTAAAAAAAATGATAAAAAAGATAATAATAAAGAAGAACCTATTAAAAGAGAATCACTTAAAAAAAATAAAATATTACCTTTACCAAGTCAACATTGTTCAGATTATATTAAAAATTATTTAGAATATTCTTATATGAATAGAACTATTCAAATAAATAATATTGATGATCAATTTCAAAGTAAGAATATTTTTATTTAATATTTTTTTTTTTTAATTAAAAATAGAAATTATTAATACTGATACAGTACAAAATGAAAAAAATCAAAAAATTAATGATACACTTGAAGATTTTAATAAAACAAGAACTTTAATGAGTCAAACTTTTTATAAAAATACTGAACCAAAAGAAGAAATGTTAAATACTTTTTATAGAACTGATATGGGATTTCGTTGTAAAGAAAGAGAAAGATTTAAAGATTTAATTTCAAATAGAAATAATTTAAAAGATCAATTTCAAGCAAAAATTACAGCTGAAAATAATTGTAAAGATATTTTAAAAAATCATATTGTTGCTAATTATGATATTAATTTTATGATTCAAACTTATAAAGATTCTTGTAATGAATTAGGACAAGATAATGAATTATGTGTTCAATTATTTGATTTAATTTCAAGTAAAAAAGAAGAAGAAATTAAAAATGGATTAAAGAAATTTACTGCTAAAGATAAAAATAATATTACTAAGATTTTAGAAGAAATAGAACAAAATAATTGGAATATTGATCCTGAAGTTATTAATAAATTAAGAGAACTTATTAAGTAAAATAATAAGGAGTTAATAAATTATGATTTTTTTTATTATTTTAAAAAAAAATTGATTTTAATTTAATTTAATTTTAACAATTATTTTTTTATTTAAATTACTACAATAAAATAAAAAAAAATAAATATTTAAAAAAATTTTTTTTTCATTTTTCAATATAAATAAAAAGATAATATTTTAATTTTAAAATAATAATTTATGAGCTTAAAACAAAATCCTTTAAAAAAATATTACTTAAGAGGGAAAAGAGAAAGAAAAGATGATGACTTTTCAATATTATATAATATAACTTTTTCAAATAGACTTTCCTCATTTAAAAGAAATAAATATACATCAAAGGAATATTTCAATAATGAAGACTTTAAATATTATACAAATAAAAATAAAAGAATATCAGATGAAAAAAAATTATTAACAGAAAACAATTCAATTTCCCATTCAAATATAACAAATTATTCAAGTAAATATAATGATAATTCAGATAATAATATTTCAAAGCGGGAAAAAAGAAAAATGAAAAAGAAAGTGAAAATTCCTTTATTTAAATATTTTAAAAATGAAAAAAATGAAAAAATTCAATTTAAATGTTATCCTGATTTTTATTTTAATTGTAAAAATGTTAATGATGATATTAAAAAAAGTATTTTAAATGATTTTGATCATGATGTTGAAACTGATAATGAACAAAGAGAACATGACTATAAAAAAATAATTAAATTCTTACAAAATACTTATGATAATATTCAAAATTCAAATGAGGATTTTAAAAATAGTCTTTCAAGGAAATTAATATTTAAAAATTGAAAATAATGTTTTTTTTTTTTTGTTCTTTTTTTACAAATTTTTTAATGTTTTTTCAGTTGTGTTAAAATTTAGTTATTTAATTTTTTTTAGTATCGTTAAATAAATTATTATTTATGTTTATATGAATTTGTTTAGTTATAAATATGTGTGATTTTTTTTATTTTTTTTTTATTTCTAGAAACATATTTTTTTCTAAATTAAAATAAATTTAAAATTTTTTTAAATTTAAGAAAAATATATTAAAAAATATTTAATAATTAATTAAATTTATTAAGACATTTTTTATTAAATCAAAATAAGTTTAATAATACATAAAAAATATATATAAAATTTATAAACTAATTACTCTTTTTCTAAATTTTTTTCTGTGAATTTAACAATTGCATTAATTGAAATATAATCAATTTTAAAATATCTACAAAAAAGATACATTAAAACAACTTCTGTAGTTTTTGGTTCAACATTAGAAAATTTCATAGCTTGTCTTTTATAATTAATAATTGTATCACATGGTAATGGAATTTCATAATCTTTTTCATTTTCTAATTGATTATTTTTATAATATAAAATTTCTTCTTTTAAAAAATGTGTTAATCCATATTCTTTTATTTTTTCTTTTTTTTGCTTTTTTTTTAATAAAAATTTTTGATTTATATTTAAATTAATTTTTATTTGTTTTTTATTTTTTTTTATTTCTTTGTTCTCTTGGACAAATTTATCTTTTAATTCATTTATATTTCTTTCAGAATAATTTATATTTAAATCTTTGAAAATATCTTTAGAATATACATTACATAATTTTTCTTTATATTCTTTTGAATAATTTTTTTTATTATCAACTCTCAAATATATAACTTGATTATTAATATCATTTTCAATAATTTTAGTTAAATTTTCAATTATTTCATTTAAACTGGGTAAACTTTTATATATTAAACAAAGAGTATCATTTTTACTATTTTCTTCATATAAAGTAAACATTTCATTTAATGCTTTTATGTTATGCATTTCTTTATTTTTAATTAATAAACTTATGTAAGGCAAATCATTAATTCCATAAAAAATTTTTATACCATAAATTATTATTCCAATACAAATTTGTTCTAAAATATATTTATTTTTTAGAAATGAAATATATTTATCTTTTAATTTTATTAAAATTTTTTGACAAAAAACCAAAAAGTCATAAGTTAACTTTAATAATTTTAATACTATATATTCAATAATTTTATTTCCTTTAATTACAAAAAATTCAATATTATTTTTATCATATTGATTAATTAATTTAATATATTTTCCATAATTTGAAAATTTAAAAAATATTAAATCATTTAAACTTAATTGTGATATATAATCAAAATTCCTAACTTTAACTAATAAATCACTATTTAATAAAGGAATATTTAATTTTAAATTATTATTAAATGACTGATACAATAAAAATAAAAAATAATCAGAATTTAAAGTAGTTTTTTGTTTATCAAAAGAATAAGAAATAGTAGTTTGATAATTTAAAGATTGACTAACAAAAATTTTATGAATTAAATCTTCAAAAGTATAATCAATTGAAAGATTTATATTTAAAATATTAGAAACTTTAATTAAATTTTGATATGAAATTGTCTCATTAATTGAATTAATATCTAAATTATATTCTTTACTTTTATTTTTAATAGTTTCATCTTTTTTAATAAATTTAATAACAGCTTCATATTCTTCACAAAATTGTCTAATTAATTCTTTATTAGGAATTTTTTTTTTTCTTTGTAAACTTTTTTTATATGAATTAATAATATTTTTACATTTAACTTTTCTACATTTTAAAATATCATAAATATTTTTTTTTTTCTTAACATTTTTTTTAATATCATTATTTTGATTTAAAACATTATTTTTAATATCATTTTCATCCATAGTATTTTGTCTTGATCTAACAAAATTTTTTAAATTAGGATTTCTTTCTCTTCCAGTATAAGTACCATAAATTGATTGAATATCATATTCTTTAGAAATATAATTTAACCAAATTTTTTTAGAATTATCAATAAATTCTTTTTTAATATCATCACTAATATTTTTTAAATATTCTTTACTTAAACAAATAAAAATATTTTGATAAATTTTCTGAGAATCAATTAAAATTTCATTTAAAGATTTTTCAATTTTAATTATTTTATTTCTTGAACTTTTTCTTGAAAAAGTTGATGAAAAATTATCATTATTAATACTTGAATTATTTCTAGTTAAATTTGTTTTAAAATTTGTATCTTGATCAAAAGAATTACTATCATTAGATAAATTTTCTAAATTTTCATTTTCAATTTCTTCATCATCTGAATTATTATGATGAATATTTTTTGATTTTAATTTTGTTAATTTACCAAATGATTCATAATCTAATTCTATAAAACATCTTATTTCACTTACACAACCACATGTTGAACATGTATAAAATCCTGATTCGTCTTCATTATAATTTGTATTTCCACATATTTGACATGCTTTATCTAAATGAATTGAGTTTGTTATCATTTTTTTTTTTGTATATTATATTTTTATTTTTTTTTTTGGTAATTATTTTTTATATTTGGAATTTTATTTTTATTTATTTTTTTTTATTTTTGATTAGAATTTGTTATGTTTTTTTTATTTAGTTTTTTTTTTGTTTGAATTTTTGTTTTTTTTTATTCATTTGATGTTTTTTTTAATTTATCATTCTATTATTTATAAATCTACTGTATGTTTTTAAATTATTCTTTTCAATCTTTTTTAAAAACTTTACTTTTTTTTCATATTATTTAAAAAATTAATTAAAAATATTATAATTAATATTTAATTATTAAATTAATTGATTAAATCTATCACAATAATAATTATTAAAATCTAATTTAGTAAGAAGATTTGTCAAATGAGGATTATAAGAAATATTAATTTTATTAATTTCATTTAAAAAGTTTTTAAATCTTTTTTCAAAACCTTCTTTAAATTTATCAAACATACCTTTAAACTTATCTTGTCCTTGTATTAAAACACTTTCAATAGCTTCAATTCTTTCTTTTTTCTTTAATCTTTTTCTATCAAATTCATTTGTAATTTTCATATATCTTATTCCAATATTTTCTTGATGAATTTCTTTTTCTTTAATTAATATATTTTGAAAATATTTTGAAGTTAATTTTGAAAAATATGATATACATTGAATCATATTACTTAATTGAATTAAAATATTTTCATTTCCTAATAAACATTGATTTATACAATTATTTAAAAATTGATCATGATATTTCATTACATCTTCCATTGAAGAACTATTTTCTAAATTTTTTTGTAATAAAATATAATTTGGATCAATCACTTCATTAAATAAATAATATATTATATTCTTTACAAAATTTGTCATATTATCTCTTAAAAAATTACATTCTTTTAAATAAGATTGTAATTTATCATCTTTAAAATATTGTGTAATTAACCAAACATCATTTAATTCTTTTTCTAAAAATTTCATTCTTAATAAATGTCTAAATAATATTTTATATTTAATAATATTTTTTTTAGAAAAAATTAAATTTAATGGCCAATCAATTTTACATTCTAAATTTAAAGTTTCATATACTTTCATATCATCTAAATCAATTCCACTTTGAGTATTATCAATTTCATATATTTTTTCTGTTATTTTTTTAATATCTGTTTCATTTGATTGTAATATTTCAGAATATTTATCTAAATATTGTTTTTCCATTGAAATTGCCATATTGGATAAAAAAAAATTAAAGTGATCTTTATTTATATCTGAATTAATACTTGTCATACGAATAGAATTATCAATAAGTATTTTTAATTTTTCAAAATTAATATTTTTTTTTTCTAAAAAAAATAAATCTTTAGCAGATTCAATTAATTCTGTAAAGAAATCTCCTGCTTCCATTAAATAAAATTTTTTAAATGATTTTAATAAAGAATCTAAATTCTTTTCTTTAAATAAAATATGTCTTAAAGAATCATTTGTCCAATTATAAATTTTATTAATTAATTTTTCAAATTGAATCAATCTTTCATTTTCAAAAATCATTTGATTATTTTCATTATTATCTAAATTATCATAATTATTATTATTAATATTATTATTATAACCATTATTAATATTATGATTAACATTATTATTATTAAACAAATTTTTTTTATTAATAATATTTTTATTTCCTTCATCTTTAGTACTAAAACTTTCAAATTCCATTTCAAAAGGACATTGAATAATTTTCCCAGTTTCTCTAATAATATTTAAACTTTTCCCAATAAACAAAATTTTTTCAGCAACTCTATTTAAAAATTCAGGTACATGTAAATTATTTAATTTAAATTTCATTTCCCAAAATAAATCAAGATAACTTTCTTTAACATTTTCTTTATTATAATCTTTATAACACATAATCATAAATTCTTGAAATTCATGTTCATTTTCTAAATAACCATGACAAGTCCATAATTTTAACATATCAAAATAAGGAACAAAACTTCTATCTAATAAAAATTTATACATTTTTTTCATTTGATTATCAGTTTCATGTAAATAAACAGAATAAATTATATTAATTAAAGCACCTCCTTTTATCATTGAACATTTTTGACATAATTCATGTAAATTTTCTAATAATTTTAAACTAGGTTGACATAACCACCAAAGTTGTTGTAAATTTAAATTTGGATTTCCTATTCTATTTTGACAATCTAATTGATTAACAAATAAAATATATTCTCTTAATATTTTTTTTAATCCTAAACAAAATGATTTTCCTATTAAACCTGTTTCAATATTTGAATGAATATTTAAAAAATTTGTAATTGAATTATAATAAAATGATATTGGTAAAAGTAAATTTACTAAACTTAATAAAGGAGGATCACAAGTTGGATTTTCTAAATAAGGTTCTACTTGAAATTCAACTTTAAAATCTTTAAAATTTGTATGAGTAATAACTCTTTTTATATAATTTCCTTCTAAACCTAACATTATTAATAAAATATCATCTACTAAATTTTTATCTTGTAAATTAGTACTTAATGTAGATAAATTTGGTTTTGATTTATCAACTATTGTTGTTATTTCTGAATTTTTATTCCCAATTAAATTTATTTTATTTGATTTATTCATAAATGAATTTTCTAAAGTATACAAATAAGAATTTATATTATAATTTAAATATTTTCTTTTAAAAACCCAATCAGGAATATAAGGAACATTAGTTTTAATAACTTTCCAAATACAATCTTCAACAATAATCATATTATTAGTAATAACTTGATTAATATTATCATAATTAAAATTATTATTATCATTATTTTGTAAATTTAAAGATAAATAACCACCAAAAGTACTTCTCAATAAAAATTCATCATTAAATAAAAAAGGTTTACTAAAATTATTTTGATTATAAGGATCAATAATAGTAAATTTTGAATTAATAGGTAAATTAATAGAAGATAAACTCATATCTCCTTTTAAAGATTCTAATTTTAATTCTCCATTATTTGTTGCTACTAAAAACATATTATTTGGTGATATTAATGAAATTTGAGTTCCAAATGTTATAGTTGATTTTGGAGAATTTAATGTGTAATTTGGCATTGATGATAATACAATTTTAAATTTTGATATTTGTTTTATTTCAGTTTCAAATGTGTGATTTGCTAAATATGGATGATATCCTGTTACTTGGAAATTGTAATTTGACATATTTAAGGAGAGATATAGTTTGTTTTTTAAATTTTGTAAACATATTGATGTTCCATTTAGAACATATGTTAGTTCTATGAAATTAAACATTTTTTTTAAATTAAATTTTTATTAATTTTTTTAAAATAAATTTAAATTTTTATAATTTAAATTATTATTTTTTTATTTTATATTAAGATATTAAATAAATTTTATTTATTATATTTAATAATTTTCTATCATGAGTTATTATTTTACATTTTTTTAATTCATAAAATATTTTATCCAAAAATTTTGTATTTTCTGTTGTAAAATTTTCAATATTTAATTCTTCTAAATCAACACAATGAGAAAACATAAATTTCATATTTTTAACATTAATAGTATTAAAATGTTTCAAATCTAAATTAATAACTTTCCTACAATTAAAAAACATATAATGCATATCAATAACATTATCAGTTTTAAAACTTTCTAAATTAATATCAGTTAAAGAACAACAACCAGAAAACATACTATACATATATTTAACTTTTTTAGTATTAAATTTAGTAATATCTAAATAATTTAAAGAAGAACAATTAATAAACATTCTTCCCATATTAATAACATTTTTTGTATTAAAATTACTTAAATCTAACTCAGTTAAAGAAATACAATTTCCAAACATAAATTTCATATCTTCAACAAAATTTGTATTAAAATTTGATAAATCAATAGAAATTAAATTTTTACAATTATAAAATAAAAAACTAGTATTTGATAAAGGTTGTTCACATACAATTTTAATTGTATAATTTCCTTCTTCAGGGAATTTAAATTTAAAACAAAAATCAATTTTTTTATTATTAATATATAATTCACAATGTTCTAAAATTTCTCTATCATTAAATTTACTATCAACATTAACATAATCTTTTTTTTCTTTATCAAAACAATTTATAATTTGAATAGGTTCTTTTAAATCATCTTTACTAATTTTATATTCACAAGTAAAATAATTATTTTGAAAAAGTGGATTTGAAAAATATTCTTCCCAAGATAATCTTTTATTAATATCTTTCTTAATTAAATTTTCTAATAAAAATTTTAAATCATCATCTAAAGGTAATTTTTCTAATTGTATTTCATTTTTAATAATATCAAAATAAAATCTTTCAATAAAAGGATATTCATTATAAAACATATAATAAATTAAAATTCCAATTGACCATAAATCTGATTTCATATTATATTTTTTTTCTAAATGAACTTCTGGCGCAGTTGTAATTGGATTATCATATGAAATAAAAATATTTTTATTTTCTTCACTTATTCTTTTTCCTAAACCATAATCACTTAATTTTATTTTATAATTTGTTTTTTCTTTATTAGTATATTTAATTAAAATATTTTCTAATTTTAAATTTTTTATTATTACATCTTCAACAACTAATTGATTTAAAATATAATTTAATTGATTTAAAACTTTTACTATTTCTGGTATTGAAAAACCTTTTTTTTTATTTATTTCTGAAAGTAAAGTCCCATCACATAATTCAAAAATAAAATAATAATATTCATCATCTTTAAAAGTATAATATAATTGAGTTGAATAATATTTCATTTTATGAAAAAATTCTATTTCTTTTTCAACTTCTAATAAATCATTCTTTGAATATTTATCTATTCCTATTATTTTTAATGCATAATTTATTCCTCTTGTTTTTTCTCTTACTTTATATACTTTTCCTAAAGAACCTTTTCCAATAATTTTTTCAATTTCAAAATTTGATAATTGCATTTTTCTCATTTTTAAAAAAACCACTTAAAAAAATTTAAAAACATAAAAATAAAAAAAATAAAAAAATAAAAATAAAAAATAAAAACAAAAAAAAAAAAATAAAAAAAAACTCTTTCCCAATAAAAAAATTATATAAATTAAATAATAAAACAAAAAAAAAAAAAAAAATTATTTATTCATAATTTCATCTCTAGAAATTCTTTTCTTCCCTTGAAAATTATCTTCAACTTGAATATACTCTGTATTATAATCTTCAGTATCATCATTATGACTTTCAATTAAATCCGAACTTTTATTTTTTTTTTTTTGTTCTAAATATTTCATAATAACTCCTTTAATAACTTGAGAAATTTCATCATGTTCCTTTTTAACTTCAGGCCAATTACAAATTAATTTAGGTTTAACATAAGCATCATCAAATTGTAACCAATAAGTTCCCAACCAATAACTTAATCTTTTTTTTAAAACTTCTAAATCTTTTTCTTTACTAAATTGTTCAATATTAATATCAAAATTAGGATGTAAATAACTAAATCTAACACTTTCATTAGGATTATTATTTATATTATCTTCTTTATCTAAATTTACATAATTTAAACTTTGAATTTTATCTTCACTTATTTTTTTTTCTTCGAATCCTCTCCAGAATTTTATTATATAAGGCATTAAAGCACCAAAAACAATAGTAGAAATAAAAACTAAAGATAATGTTGTAGATAATAAAATATCTCTATTTAATTTCTTATCAGAAACAATTGAAATTGATAAACCAAAAGCAATTGCTCCTCTTATTGTTCCTGAACATGCAGCAATTCCCTTTTCAGTAAATGATAATTTAAAATTATCAGCACCAAATAAATACATTAGGAAACATATTCCATAAACTGAAACAAAACGACCTGAAACTACAGTTAATAATTCAAATATCATAAATGACCATGAGAATGCTACTGTAAAATGATGTATTGCTGTTAAACCTAAATAAACGAAAACAAAAGCTTCTGCTATACAACTTAAAACTCTACTTAATACACTTGATTCTTCTCTTGCTTGAAATGATAAATTATAAAATGAATAATGTGAATTGAATATACCATTAAATAATAAAGCAATAATAGGTGACATTTCTAATTGTTCAGTTAGAATATATGATAAATAAGCAAAGAGACATATTAAAGCACATTCATTTTCTCTTCCAATATTATATGCTTTTAATTTCTTTAAACAAAGTGAACCAATACAACCAATACCTAATCCAATAAAGAATGATAAACCAAATAATTTAACAAAAGTACCTAACATATTAATTATAGTTTCTCCTGTAAATGGTTCACCACTTTCACTAAATTTTTTAATTATATCATATATAACTATACAAACAGCATCATTTACAACACCTTCACCAAATAAAATAGAAAATAATTTTGGTTCAGTATCTTCATGAATAAAAGTTAAAGCAGCAACAGCATCAGTAGCAGAAATAACAGCAGCAAATTTTAAAGCATCTAAAATTGACATATCTAATAAAATTGGATTATCTTTTAAATTTGGGAAATTATCTGAAAAATTATTATTTTTAATGTAAGTTTCATTAAAAGGATAAATTAATCTTTCTCTAGTATTTTTATCAATAGGAATACCACCATATTTAACTAAAGAATCATAATCATATTTTGATGATGATAACATGAATCTTTGGAATTTATTAAATAAAAAAGTTACTGGAGCAACCCATAAAAAAGCAATTAATGTTCCTATAACACCTAATAAAAAAATATACATAAAATATTTAAAAAATGATCTTCTTTTTAAATTATAACCAGCACCAAAAATTATTAATGGGAGAATATATGTAAAAAAAATTTTATCAGAAAATGCAAGTGAGTTTGTAAAATCAGATGAAGGGGAAAAAATTTTTATTAGTAAAGTTATTATTATTCCTAGTAACATTACCATTCCAGATTCATGCATATAATGAAAATGAATTTTTTCAAATATTGGAGCTGCTATTACATAAAGAACTAAGAGAATTACAGAAATTAAAACTTCAAGACTTAAATGTTCTTCTACCATTTTTTTTTTTTTATAATTAATTTTTCATTTTTTAATATAAGGTATTTTTAAATTTTTTATTTTTATTTTTTTTTTTTTGGAGTTTTTTATTGGTTTTTTTATTTAAAATAATTTAATTTTTTTTTTTCGAATGGGTGATTCTTATTTTTATATTAATGTAATATATACTATTCAAAAAGGAACTCATTATATATTAAAAGATATTTCAGAATTTATTTCAATTTCAGAAAGAGATTTAATACATTTTAATAAAGCAATTGCATTATCCTTTTTTGAAATAATTGGATTAGATATAGAAAATATTCAAATAATAAAATATTATGATGATATTTATAAAGGTTGGATTAATTTATCTGATGAAGAAATCGAATTAAAAAAAAATAAAAATCCAAAAATTCAATTATTAATTATAATAAATGATGAAAGTTTAGAAAATAAAGAAAGAATAAGAAAAATAAAACAAAGAATATATTCAATAGGAAATCATTTAGAAAAAAATATATTAGATAATCCAAAAAATGGAAATTTAATATTAACTAGAACACCAACAATAAATTTTAATACTCTTGATGTTTGTATTTTATTTAGTAATCCATTAATAGATATAGATAATAATGGAAATAAAATTTATTTAAAAAGTATTTATGATTTTATAGATAATGTTACTATAATTAGTGAATTAATTCAAAATTTATATATTAATTATGAAATTAATATTGGAACAATTCAAAATTTAATAAGAGCAATTGATAAAAAAACTAAAATATTACATATTATTAGTAAAAGTAGTTATGATAATAAAGGAAATATCTGTTTAGAATTTGAAAATAATAATTGTGAATTAGAAAGAGTAAATTATTATACTTTAAAACAAATATTTAATGATAATGAATTTATTGAATTTAAAAAAACAACTTTATTAATTCTTAATACTGAATTCGCAGAAGATATTTTAGATTTATTTAAAGCATTAAAATTTGAAAATATAATTGTTGAACATACAACAACAACAACATTAAACTTAACAAAAAAATTTAATGCTTTTTTATATGATAGTTTATTATTAGATAAATCAAAAAAAACTGCTTTTGAAAAAGCAAAAAATTATGCAAAACAATATAAAGATTTACAAATATGTTGTTGTTTTCATAAACATATAAAAGGATGTAAATGGAAAAAATTATCTATTGAAAATAAAGATGAGGCTCATTTTTCTCATTTACATTATAAATGTACTTGTAAAAAAAAACATAAATTAGGTTGTGATAATGTAGAAAATAATAAATTTACTTATAATAATAAAAATTTATATTTATGTTGTTGTTTAAATGGTCAAAATGAAAAAAGTCATATTATTGATAATATTTTAATTAGTTATTTTTCAAATGAAAAACAAGATTTATTAATTGAATATTATAATTTCTATAAAGAAGAAATAAATTTAATAAAATATAATGAAATGGGAAGATTAATTGGAAGAAATCAAATATTTTATGATATATATACTTCATTTTTTAATGAGAAAATTCCTTTTATTAATGTTTATGGAAATGATGTAAATGGTTATAATACTTTTGGTTTAGATTTAACTGGTTTTTTAACTGAAAGAATAAATGATTCTTGTAATATTAATCAAAATCAAATTGTTGAATATATTGATTTAAAAAGTAATTTTAATAAAGAAATTAATTTTGAAAATGAAAAAATTTATATTATTAATGCTTTAGAAAATCAAATTTCTCAATTGCAAACATTAATTAATAATGCAATTTTTAGAGGAAATTTAAATTTTCAAACTGTTTTAATATCATATTATCAAATGAATAATGATAAAATTAAAAATGATCTTTACAAAGTTTTTAAATTAGAGAAATTAAATGAATTTGAATATAAATTATTATATATTAAGGAAAAAAGTGAAAAAAGTAAAAAAGAATTTGATGAATTAATTGAAACTAAAACAAAAAATAGTGAACATGATATGAAATTAAGTTTATTTAATATTGAAAATTCTAATATAGATAGTGCAAGTTTTCAAAATTCAAGTATTAATATTGAAAATTCATCAAAAGAAAATTTATTAAATATTTTAAAAGAACAAAACACAAAAATTTTTATTTTTCAAGAAATAATTTCTTTATTTCAATATTCACAAAAAGGTTTATATATTAGAGAATTACAATTAATTTATCCAGAAAAAAGTTCTTTAATATTAACATATTTAAGAAAAGATT
>JAJJLH010002125.1:0-44849 GCA_023806865.1 Isotricha sp. YL-2021a | reverse complement strand
TTATAGATATAAATTTATATATAATAAAAAAATATTAAAATATTTATTCAAAAAAATAAAATTCATAAATATTATTATAAAAAAAATTAAATTGAAAATTGAAAGTAAATTAAATATATTTGAAAAGTAAGCAAATATTTAAATATTATATTAATTTTTGAAAATATTCATTTTATTATCTGATAATATTCTAGATGGAATATATGTCTTATAATTATTATTTGAGTTTCTTCATATTCACATTTTAATTTTGGATTATCAAAATTATATTTATTAAAAAAACATCTTGATTCACATAAATGAATTTGATTTAAGTTTCCTGAATTTGAAGTAATTACACCATAAATTTTTATTATATCATCAATAATTAAATCTAAATTATAAATTGAATATGGTTTAAATGGATTAGATAATTCTTTCTTAATTTTCACATATATCTTTTATTTGATTTTAATTATTTTCACTATTATTATTTAGTATGTCTTGCTCATTATTATTATTATTTTCCATATTTGGATTATAATGATTATTATCTTCTATATTTTGATTATTTTTATTATTCATAATTAAAAAAATAACATTAGTATTTCCATATATTCTCACACAAAGTTATCTTATAATATTAAAGATATGCTTCTTACTCAACAATTCTCAAATTTTAATTCATATCTGTTATTTCAATATGATCAATATTCATTTTCATTTATTAATGTTGAAGTATTAAATGGTAGAGTATCAATTAAAATTTTTTTATTTTCTAATAATGATAATCTGTTAAAAATAATATTTGAATTTCTGGGTTTTTTGATTGGTAGTCATTGAAATTAATATATAAAATTATATATAAAATTTTTTGTTTTTCATTTAATTAATAAATATATGAATTAATGTATATACTAAATTGATTTTAATAATAATTAAATTTTTATTATTTTTTATATATTAATATAAAAAATTTATATTTATTATTTTGATGAAAGGAAGATAATACATTTGATATAATGAAATAATTTTATAAATATTATATTTTTCAATTCCAAATTTATTTGAAATATTATTATAGCTTGTTTCAATTAATGAAATAAATAAAATCTTTAAAATTTATTGCTATATTTTTTTTATTATTTTAAATTCTATTGAAACTACAACTAAATATTAAAAATATATTTTAAAAATTATAATGAAAATAAAATATATCTATCTAAATAAGAATATAAAATAAATAACATAAAAATTTTATTAAAAGTTAATGATAAATTTGATTAAATATTCATTTAAAATTATAAATATATATAAATAATTTAAAATTATATTTAACAAAAAAAATATGTTAATGAATTTTGCAATGTTTAAAAAATATGATAGATTTATCTCAGCAAGAAGTACAGAAAGAGATCTTCAATTAGAAAAATTCAAAGTAAATGACTTATCTCAAACATATAATATAAAAACATTATTTACTCCAAAAAGTAAATCTCAAATTAAAAGTAGAACACCTTCAATTATCAACGATGAAAATACATTTTCCCAGAAAATATATTTAGACCTTTTAAAATCTCAAATTTTTGAAAATAAACCATCATATAAAAAATCACCAAAGCCATCAAGTAAATTATCATTTACTTCAAATCAAAAAGAATCATTTTCTCCAAATAAACCAAAAAAAGAAATAATAAGAAATTTAAATAATACTTTCAATAATATGAGTCCAGATAAAAAAACATATAAAACTTATTCTAAAATAAAAAATTTAAACTATGATTTAATACATCATCAAGCAAATAATTTATTAAAAAAGCAATTATTTGAAGAAAGTACTAATAAAACAAACGTAACAAATTTTTCCTCATTTTTAAATTTAGACATTGATGATAAGGAATCAACTTTAAATTATTTACGTCAAAAAAACATACCAAAAACAGCATATAAAGTATTAGATGCTCCTAATTTAAGAGATGACTTTTATTTACATTTATTAGATTGGTCTTTGCATAATATTTTAGCAGTTGGATTAGAAAATAATTTATATATTTGGAATGGGAAATTATTTAAAGTTTCTTTAGTATCATCATTAGATAAAAAATATTATAGACAAAATGATTATTATTCTTCTATTTCATGGAATTTTACAAATAATCGTTTATTATCTGGAACAAAAAGTGGTAAAATTGAAATTTATGATGAAACTACATTAAAACCAATACAAACAATAAATTCATTTTCTGATAGAATTGGAGTAATATCTCCATGTAATACAAGTCCAAATATTTTCTCATGTGGTAGTCAAGATATGACAATACGTACATTTGATTTAAGAACATCAGGAATACCAACAATGATATATAAAGGTCATAAGCAAGAAGTATGTGGTTTAAAATGGTCAATTGATGATAGGAGATTAGCATCAGGTGGAAATGATAATAAATTATTTATATGGAATAGTACAAAAGTAGAACAAGAACAAAAATTAAATGCACATATTTCAGCAGTTAAAGCAATTGATTGGTCACCTTATCGTTTCGGTTATTTATTATCAGGAGGAGGAACACAAGATCAAACATTAAAATTATGGAATATTAATAATATGACTTTAGTAGATTCTATTGATACTTCTAGTCAAATTTGTAATGTTGCCTTTAGTAAAATTTCAAATGAATTTATTACTAGTCATGGTTATTCTGATAATTATATTTTAGTTTGGGATGCTGAAAAAATGGATGTTAAAGCTACTTTAAAAGGACATAAAGATAGAGTTATTTATATGAGTTTAGGACCTGATTCTAGAAGAGTTGTTACTGGTGCTGGAGATGAAACTATTAGATTTTGGGAAGTTTTTGGTATTGAAGATAAGAAAAAAAGGGTTTTTGATAATGGAATGGGGAGGGGGTTTGATTTTGTTAATGGGGAAATTAGGTAAAGTCTTTTTAGGTTTTTTGGGATTTCATTTTTGGGATTTTTTATGTAGGGTTTATTATTGGTTTTTATTATTATTATTATTATTATTTAGATTTGCTAATTTTGATATTGATATAAAAATTTATTATATTATTATTTTTTTTTTTTTTTTTGGTTTAATTTAATTTAAATATAAGTAAAAAATTATATTAATTTTTTATTTATATTTTTTATAATTATTTTCTTCCGAAACGACCATAAACAATACCATGTAATTGATCATTTGCTTTTTTAATTTCGGAATATTGACCTGACATTATTGTATTTTGTTTATTTAATTTTTTATTTTCTTTATTTGTATATTTAAAATTATCTTTTATTTGTCCTAATTCAGAATTAACTTTATCAAAAGCATCTTTTAAATTTTCATTTATTTTAATTAATTCATTTTGATCTTTTTCACTTGCTAAATTTGTTTCTTTTAATTTATCAATTATAGAATTTAACTCATCCTTTTCTTTTTTCGCAAGTTCTTTAAATTCTTTAAAATTATTTTCTCTATCTTGAATTACTTTTATATATTTATCTTTACTACCAGAATAATTTTCATTTAATTTTGAAATTGCAATTTCATAATTTGAAATAATTCTTTCTTTATCTATTTTATTTATATTATTAATTTCATCTATTTTATTTTTATAAAAATTATCAATTGATTCTTTTTCATTATATAAAGCCTTTAAATCATTATTTAAATTATTAATTTCATTTAAATATTTTTCTTCTGCTTCATTATATTTTATTTCCAATTCTGTATATTTTTGATTTAAATCTGAATTTATTTCTTTATGTTTATTTATTTCTTCAATTAAAAATTGAATTTGAGAATCTTTATCATTTATAATATTATTAATTTTAGTCTTATACTCTAATTTTATTTTTTCAATATTATTTTTATTAATTATATTAACATCATTTAAATGTTGATGAAGATAATTTATTCTTTCTTCATAAACTTTTTTAGTTGTATTTAATTCTTGATTTAACTCATGAATTTTTTTCCTTAAATCATCTTTCTCACAATCATTATTTTCATTAATATCATTAATAAGTCTTTGAGTATTAAAACCAGAAGAATAATATTCAGGTAATTTATTAATATTACTAATATTCATAGAATTAATTTGATTATTACTATCATTATTAAAATTATTTTTTGAATTAAAATTATATTGATTATTATTAGGAAGTTCTTTTATATTATCACTAATAAAAATTCTATCATGATTTACTTTTGAAGGAATTGAATGAATAAATGTATCACATCCAGAACAAAATGAACATTGACATTCTTCACATTTAAAATCAGCAGATTTTAATTTACATCTAACACAAACTTCCATTTTTAATTTTAAAAAAAATTATAATTTAAATTTATTAAAAATATTATTAATTTTAATATGAATGTAATAAACACTCAAGCAATGCTCTTACCAATTAAAGCGAAAAAAGAATTAATACAAAAATCAATCATTAATTTAAGTTATTTTACATATTTTGTGAGAAAATTATCTAAATCTTATGTTAAATATCCTTTTTTTATAAAAGGAAATCCAAATGAAGATGAAGGAGCAACTTTTATTCAAGTTTTTGATAATTATATTAAAGTTTATAATAAAATTAAATCAATGGTTGAAACTGATTATTTTACTCGAATTGTTTATAAATCTTATAAAACTATTCCTAGTTCTTTTGAATTTGAATATGTTATTACAATCTTGTATACTGGTATTGAAAGTTGTCTTTTAATTTCTAATTTTAGATATTCAAGAAAAATTTCTTTACCTATTTCTTCTATTTATTATGAAAAAGAAAAAAGAATAAGAATATTTTTATATATACAAAAACAAATATTAGAAAATGAATTAGATAAAATGCATATAGATGAAATTTTAATTAATGCACCTATAAAATTAGTTTATGATATTTTATTAAATTTAAAATTAGTTAATAAATATATTAAATTTTTAGGTGAATTAATTGATTATGATGGGAGTATTATTAAAGAAAATACAATTATAAAAATTTTTTTAAAAGAAAATGGAAAATATATACATTATTTAAATGCAAAAATAGACAAATTAATTAATAATGTAAATGAAAGTTTAATAATTATTAAAAAAGATTCTGATAAATATAAAAATAATATAATAGAAAAAATAATATTAATTATATATGGTGAAGAAAATAATAGTATGTTTTATATCATAAATTTATTTAATGACAATTTACCACACAATGTTTTAAATAATTTATCAAAAAAGAAAAAAAATATGTTATGTAAATTTAAAAAAATCATTGAAAATTATTTGAAAAATCAAACAATTGATATAAATAAATAGATTCTGTAAAAAAATTTTGTTATTTCTATGTATAATTTATTGATTAATTTTTAATTGATAATTTAAATATCTGGTTATTTGAAATAAATTATATTTAATATGAAATGTGATTATATTTATTTCATGTATAATTTTCATTATTTGACGATTTTTAATATTAATATTTTTAATATATATATCTTTTTATTAAATTTTATATGAATTAATAAAGGAAAATAAACTATGAAAAATAAAATGAATTATAAATTATTTTTTTTTGAAATTAAATATTATTATAAAAAAATTAAATAGTTATTTTTTCTAACAATTCATCCAATTTTTGACGATATTTTTCATTAATCCCTTCATTTTCTCCACCTAATATATTATAATCAAATCTATCTTCTTTAATTTTATTATCTTCATCACTTTTAATTTTACTTTCTGATTCTTCTTCATCTTCATCATTTTTTTTTTCTTTTTCTTCCTCATTTTCTTTTTTTTTTTCTTCAATTTTTTCTTTTATATTTTGTTTTTTCTCTTCTTCTTTATCTTTTAATACAATAACTAATAATATAATATTATTTCCTTTATATTTTATTGTTTTTAATAATGTAATATCATTACTAACATATGCATTTAAAAATGAAATAATACTTCTTAAAAAAAAAGTTCTAGTTCTACCTCTTTCAATATTTTTAATCATTTCATCTTTTTCTTCTTGATTATTATTTTCATCAATATCATTTTTTTTATAATCAAAATTAGCAATTGTAATATAATCTAAACATCTTTCATTTATAATTCTTATTAAATGAAAAGTATTTTCAATATATCTTCTCATTTCAGAATCTTTAGAAACTAAAAATTCTAAAAAAGTATAAACTTTAGTTAAAATAGGTAAATAATAAATCATATATTTTTTATCTCCAAATACATCTTCGAAATTTTCAATATAAGGAATAAAATATTTAATAATTTTCCTATTTTTTATATTAAATAGAATTCCTTTTATTTGATTATTTCTAATAATTTCTGAAAGAAATTCCATAACTAAATAAATTAATTTTGGATTATAATAACAACCTTCAATTCCAGTTCCTTTAACAATATTTACTAATTTAATTAAAAAACCAGGTTTTTCATCAATAATTTTTCTTAAATCACTTTTTGAATGTGTTATTATTCTAAATAATTTAATTGAATAAAAAATAAGTTCTTCATAAGGAGATGAAAAATATGAATATAAATATTGAGAAAATTCAATTGAAAATAATTGGACTTTATTTTCTGGAGAAACAGTTATTAAAATAATTAAACATTGACAAGCTAAAGTTATTGTTTGTGGATTTTGAGAATAATCACAATATAAATTCATTAATATTGGCATTAGGATATGTGCATTTTTTCTTAATATTTTTATATCTTCATTATATCTTTCTTCTTCATCATTATATCTTCCCATTTTTTTTATTATTTTATTTAAATAATTATAAATTGCTTTTAAAATTTTAATTGAAAATTTTTTTCTGAGAATAAAATCTAAGAAATTATAATATATTGTATCATTATCTATATTTTGATATTTTTTTATTTGACCTGATTCTATTAATTTTGCTAATATATTTTCATTAAAAGATATTTGATATATTATATTTCTTTTTATTAAAATTGTATTTATTGTTTCATTTAATAAAATTTCATTATTATTTAAAATCACCATAAAATTAATTAAATAATTTACAATTGGAGTAATTAAAGATAATAAATCCTCCATTAAGCAACATTTATCAAAATCTTCTAAAAATTTTTTAGTATGTGTACTAATTAATAAAGTATCTCCAATATATTTTGCTATTTTATTTTGATAGAATAAATCAATTTGATTATCAAAAATATTAAAAATATTTTTAAAATCTTTTAAATGCTTTTCAATTATTTTATCAAAATCTGTATATTTAATATTATGAGTATATTCTTGTACATCTAAAATTTTTCCATCCATTTGATTATAAGCCTCTTTTAACTTTTCAATAAATGAGGAATAAAATTTATTAGTATCTTTTAAATAACTATGAATAATAATAACAATTTTACTTTGACATTGAAGAAATAATTTATAACAATCATTTGATATTATTTGCTTTTTATTATAATCAATTAAGAATTTAGTATTATTTTTCCCAGATAAAAATGCATTTAATTTCATATTAACAATAAATTTAGTAATAGAATTTTCTTCTTTTATTTCTTCAGAATGAAGAGTTTCTAAAAATATTTTAGTAGTAATTTTAGGTAATTCAGATAAAGAAGAATCAGGTTGATTTTCATAATATTCTTCTTTAATACTAAAAATAATATCATTAAAACTTTCAAATAAAGGAGGAATATATGATCTTCTAATATAACAAAAAATAATATTATAACCTTTTCCATTCACTGTATTTGTTTTAACTGTATATAAATAACAATCCCAAATTGAAGGATCTGATTTTATTTTTTTATTTATTTTAATTGGTTGAAAAATAAAATATTGATATCCATGACACATTTCTCTTAATAAATTTTTTAAATATGAAAGACTAATTAATTTTAAATTTTCTAAATCTGTATTTTGAAGTATAAATTCAATTGGTTTTTCATTTAATATTTTTACTTTAATAAATAAAGGAGGAATTGGATAAATTTCAAAATTATTTTTTTTAATTTCACCACTTTCATAATACATTATATTAGGATCATTTTCACTTTGAAGAAAAATATTACTTAAAGCATATTTATATCCATTATATCTTACTATTCTATGTTTTTCATAAGTTGGAATATCAAATTCATCATTAATTTCTATTTTTTCACTATCAGGAATATCCATTTTTATATTTAAATTTTTTGGTTCATTAAATAATTTTATACTATAAATTTTATGTATTCCTTTTAAAATTTCTACTAATTTAGTACAATTTTTCATAGAGAATGTAAATTCTTTTTTATTATGTTTTTTAATTCCTTCTTTTAATTGAAAAACAACTTGAATTCTTTTTTGATTAGATTTACTCTTTTTATCAATTGAACATTCCATTAATTTAATATTATCAAAAAAAATTGTTCTTTTAATTCCTTTATCTATATTTTGTCCAATAAATTTAATTGAAGTATAACAAACTAATAAAATTTCATCACAATAATCAAAAGTTTTTTTCTTTTTTTTATATGGATCAATACCAATAACTTTTAAATATTCTGGAGTTTTTTTTTCATCATTTCCATCTGTTGTTGATATGCTTGGAGTTGATGTATTATTATTTCCATAATCTGTTATTGTTGTATTTGGTGTTTGTGATGTTGATGAATATGAATTTGAGCCATCTCTTCTTTTTACACATGCCATAAAATATATAATTGGCTCTTTGATAATTTTACTTAAAGTAAATATTGAAAAATTTGAATCTGGATTATACATTTTTTATTATAATTTTTGTTATTTTTTTTTAAAAAATTTTTATTTTATTTTTTTAATTAATATATATATTAATTTTATTTTAATTAATTATAAATATTTTTATATATAATTCTAATAAATAATTTAATTTAATTAACAACTTTATCTAAATTCTATTGTATTAAATTACAAATGAATAATAAATTTTAATTTCAAACCATTTAAAAAATGATTATATTTATATAAATCTATTGAACAACAATATACAAAAAAAATTGAAAAAAAAAAAATCATTTCTTAACCATATCTCCATTAAGATTTCCCATCATTAACTTAAATTCCTCATAATCAACTTCACCATCATGATTTAGATCAACATCTTCAATAACTTTTTTCCAATAACTTTCCTCTCCACCAAAAACTTCAATAATTTCATCAATAGATAATTTTCCATTTCCATCTTTATCAAACATTTTAAAAGCTTTTGCTAATCTATCATCAGTAATAACTTTTTTCCCATCAATCATAGCACTTAAAAATTCATCATATGATATTTCACCAGAACCATCTAAATCTAATCTTTCAAATATTCTATCACAAATTTCTCTTCCATCATTCTCACCATATAATTGACTTAATTTCTCATAAAAAACTTCTTTTGAAATTTGTCCTTTTTGTTTTATGTCAAATTCACTGAATAATGCTTTTAAATCATCTTCTTCTTTTTTCAAATGAAATTGTGTAGAAATAAATTGAAGAACAGCTTGTTTTAATCTATTTTCTTTTACAAAATCAGCCATTTTATTTATTACTCTTAATTGTAATTTTTTACCTAATTTTTCAATACTTTTTTCATCTCCTTTTTCTTTTAAAGTTAATAATTTAAACCATTTATGATTTAAACATTGTTCAGCACTGAATCTTTTACTAGGAATTTTATTTAACATACATTTAATTAAATCAATTGCTTCTTTTGTAACATCTTTCCATTCTTCACCATTAAAATAAGGAGGATTATTTTGTATATTATGATAAATATCTACATTTGAATTCCCATTAAAAGGTGGATATCCACATAATAAAATATATAATATTACACCACATGACCAAATATCACATTTTTCATCATAATTTTCTTTTAAAACTTCTGGTGCAATATAATATGAAGTTCCTATAAATTTATTTAATTTCTGATGAGGTTCAAATTGTTTAGCAGTACCAAAATCAATTAATTTAATTTCATATTTTTTATTTTTCATTGTAGATAAATTTTTCGTTAACATAATATTTTCTGGTTTTAAATCCCTATGAACAATATTTTTCCCATGTAAATAATTAACAGCAGCTAATAAACTTTTCATAATATTAGCACAATCAGCTTCAGAAAAAGAACCTTGTGTACTTATAGCTTCAAATAATTCACCTCCTTCACAAATTTCCATCATAATATAATATTTTTTTGAATCTTCATAAATTTCGAAAATATTAACAATATTAGGATGAGATATTTTTCTTAAAATTTCTACTTCATTTTGTGAAGATTCACTTTTTTTACTTATTATTTTCATAGCTCTATATTCACCTAATTTCTTATGTTTTACTTTTTTTACAGTTCCATATGAACCACTTCCTAATTCACCTACAATTACATAATTGTTATTTATTGATTCTGTTGATATTTTTATTAAGTTTTCTTTTCCTACTTTCATTTGCATTTGTTTTATTGATGATACTTCTAATATTTTACTTTTTCTATTTGTTATTTCTGCATTGGTCATTTTTGGTATTATTTCAGATTCAAATGAATGTTTTGTATTTTCTATATTTTGTTGATTTGATTGGCTTAAATGATTTGTTAATAAGGAATTTGTTGATTGTTTTGGATAGTTTTTTTTTATTGATTGATTTATTTGATTTGTATGATTTTGATTTGAATTTTGTTGATGATTTAATAATTTATTTAATATATTTTTATCTACACTTTGTGTATTAAATAATGAATTTCTTGTTTTTTGTGGAATTGATATTTTCATATTGTTATTATTATTTGCAATAGATGAATTATTTGTATTTTTCTTTACAAAACCACTTAAATTTCTATTTGAAAATGTATTATTTGATATTACAGTTTCATTAATATTAATTTTATTATTTATATTAATTTCCCCTGCTGTTTTTATACTATTTTCTCTTTTTCTATCTATTGAACTTTTACTATTTTTATTTTCACTACTTCTACTATCAATTTCATTATCATTAATACTTTGATTTGAAATATTTTCGTCATATACTTTTTTTAATCCATTTATTCCATCCAATTTCATTAAATCTTTTTTATTCATATTTTGGAATTTTTTTTGAATATTATCTTTTACACTTTGTATTTCTGTTAAATTTTTACTATTTCTCATTGTATTTTTCATAACTTCAGTTTTATTTTTTCTTAACATTTCCTCAACTTCATCATCTTCATTATCATACATATTATAATTTTCTTCCCCTATAATTTTTTTTAAAACACCATCAATTTTTTCTTCTTTTTTATTATAATATTTGTAATAATTTTCATCATCACTTCCAACTCCATTAAAATCAAATTTTAAAGTCCCTTGATCACTTTCATTATCATCATCATTTTCACTTTTAACAATAATAATATTATTTTTGCTTTTTTTTCTATTATCTTTTTCATTAGCCAAAGATGAAGAATCATGTAAATAATCTTCATCATTTTTTTCTCCTAAATTCAAATTAATATTCTTTAAAATATCTTTATTCGAACGACTATCATCACTTTTAGAACTTTCTAATAAAGCTTCAATAATTCCTCCTTTATTATCATTTTTTTTATTTTCCTCTACATTAGAAATATTAATTTTTTCTTCATTATTAACATTTAAATTATTATTATTATTAGAAAGCATACTAACTCTATTTTTTTTTCTAGCATATTTTTGCCAAATTGTATTAATAGGATCATCAAAGCACCAATCAAATCTTAAAAATTCCCTAGTTAAATTATATAATGAAGCACATGTTCCTAATAATTTAACAAATAAATTTCTTAAATAATCATAATCAGGTCTTTCTTCAAATCTTAAATTTTTAGTATAATTTAAATAATGTACAATTTCATCAGGTAAACCATAACATAAAACTTCAGTAGGAATTTGTAATTTTTTTTCCATTATTCTATTATATTTTTGATCACCTGCTTTTAATCCTTGCCAAGGTAAATTACCTTTTAAAAAATATATTAAAACATAACCTATACTTTCAATATCATCTCTCCGACTTTGTTCAATTCCTAAATGTGTATTTATTGAAACATATCTAGCAGTACCAACAAGGGCTCGTCCTTCACGATATGGAATATGTTGATGATTTTTACTATTTTTATATCTTTTTGATAAACCATAATCTATTAAATAAATTACATTTGTTTTCTCTTCTGTTCCTATACAAAAATTTTCTGGTTTTATATCACGATGAACAAAATGATGTTTATGTATATATTCTATTCTATTTAACATTTGAAGAGCTATTAAACAAACTGTTGATATTGTAAATTTTTTCATTCTACAATAATTAAATAAATTATGTAAATTTGGTCCTAAAAATTCCATTATTAAATAATAATTATCAATTAATTCTCCCATACCATAAAATTTAGGAACTCCTAAAACACTTTCTTGATTTAAAACTTTTAAACCTGAAATATCTTGTCCTAATTGAATATTTAATAATTTTTGATATACTTTTGCTTCTATTTTTAATTGACATACTTTATTTATTTGTTTTTTTTCTTGTTTTATTGCTACTTCTAAATTCTCTCTTAAGTCAAATGATAGGAAAATTTCACCAAATGCACCTTTTCCTATTGATGTTAGTATAATGAAATTTTCGGCTATTAAATCTTTCATTATTGGTTCTTCTTTTTTATTTTCTTTTTCATCATCTAATTCACTTAAGTCAATTAAATTTGTTTTTATTTGAATTGGATTTGGCCTTCCTTCTTCTAATATTGGTTGTAATGGTACTGTTGATTGTCCTAAAGGATAACTATTATCATTTTTCATTTTTTATTTTTTTATTTTTGGAAATTTGAATTTTTATTCATTAATTAATATTTAAAAAAAATTTAATATTTATTAAAAAAAAACTAAGTTAATCAGAAAATTTTGAAAATAAAAATAAAAAATTAACATATCAAAAATAAGAAAAAAATATCATTTATTTTTCATTGAAATTATTCACATCATCACCTAAATTTCTCATATTAGTTCTATTAGACCTCATATCAATATTATTATTCTCAATATTATTATTTCTATTATTAAAATTCATATTTTGTGGGCTATCTACAATAACATAAGGAACTGCATTTTGAGCATAAACATATTGTCCATCAACAACATTTACTGGAATAGGTTGAATATTAGTAATAGCAACAACATTATTTGTAGATTGTACATTTTTATTTCTCCCATTATAATATTTAGCATTATAATATAATTTATATGCAAGACAAATGCTACAACTAAAAAATATTAATTGAATTGTTTGACATAAATCTGCATATATAATTCTATCTTGAAATACATTTTCTTTATTTTCATCATACAATCCAATATCTTCATCACATATTGATGCCATTGTTCTCAAATAAGAAGCAATTAAAATAAAAACAATTAGAATTATTAATAAGGTTAAACTTAGTATTGATAAATTTTGTTGTTTTTTGACCAATGAATTATCAGTTATGTCACCGTTATGATTTCTTCTAATAGTCCATATTAATATATTTGCTACTAATAATGGAATAATTAATATTACTCCTAATATATTTATTGTTAATTCTATTGTTTTCCATTTTTTATAAATTGATGTGAATCTAATTTCACTCCTTGGTAATTTTATTTTTTTTTGAAGTGGAAGTGTTGTAGAATATGATTGTAAATTTCTCAAATCATTTATGTCAATAACTGGATTTTGATTATTTTCAAATGCTTCTAAATATTGTTTTGCCTTATCATATCTTTTCACATTCGCCGCCGGCATCAAACATATTAACACAGCCAACAAAAAACTTATAAATGTTAATAATAAAAATGTTTGTGATATATATTTCATTGTTGAATTACGACAACAACATGATAAACAACAAATACACATTTTTTTAAATTATTAATCTTTGTTTTTTATTTTTCTTATATATTTTTTATAAATCATTATTTTATAAAATATTATTTTTTTTGGATTTTTTTATATTTACATTTAAAATTAAAAGTTAAAATATAAAAAACTAATGTACCATGAATACCATTATTTATTTTATTATTTTAATGAAATAAAATTAACAAATTATTATTAAAAAAATAGAAAAAATTCTTATTCCAAACCAAAAAAATTAGAATCATAAGTAAGTATAATATTCATAGCTTTTTTTAAATCTTCAATTTTTTTATATTCAGGTAATAAAATTCTATTAAAGCAAGTTTTAGCTTCAATTAATTTAAATTCAGTATTAGTAGTTTTAGTAACTGGATCATAATCAATTAAAGGTTCAATAGTAAATTTTTGAATTTTATTTCCAATTCCTTTCAAAGCTCCAAATCCATTAACAGGAACATTACATAATCCAGTACAAAACTCAAAAAATTTCATTAAATCTTCTTGTTTCATTTTACTAAGATATTCCCAAAACATTTTTATAGTGGGATGATTTTCATTATAAATTCCTTTATAAATTGTATTCGATTTCCAATCTTTTAAATCAATTGTTTTAAAACCAACAATTTCAAAATCTAATTCTCTTGAAGTATAAAATTGACCTATTATATCATCTTTAATAACACTATAAAATCCTTCTTTTATTTTATCCATTGGTTCTTTATATTTATAATATGTTTCATAATAAATTACTTTCTCTATAAATGTATGTTTATTTTCATCTGTTAAATACATATTACTACCTTCTGGAACTAATTCAACTTGATATGGTTTTCCTTTTCCATCACTTAAATTATATGTAAATGTCATTTCTTTTAATGATGCATTTGTTGATATTTTTGTTTCTAAAATAGTTTTTAATGATTTATAAAGACTTAAATCATAAAATTTAACTTCTTCCAATTCAATTTTTTTATTAAGTAAATTTTTAATAATAGTCAAATTCAAATGTTCATTCATATAAACACTATCAACAATAGCTTTAACAATTAATTTCCCAAAAAATTGATAATAATTAATTTTATTTTTATCATAACCTAAATTAATAATATAAGTTCCATTATAAGCAGTATTATTTGGATTTACCATAAACAACTTATTTTTCTCATTAAAAAATTCTTTAAACAAACAAGCATACCATTCTCTATAAACTCCACCTTCATCATGAGCTTCTTCATCAACAAAATGAACTTGAAGTGGATTAATTAAATTTAAATCAGTAGTAGTCATAAATTGATTATAAGAATCATCTAAAATTTTATTTCTATGAACAATAATTAAAGGATTTTCCTTATCAGAAGGAGCAAGATGTGTATTAATATAAAAATGTAACCAAATTCTTTTTTTATATAAACTCTCACAATTTTTTGCCTCATCAGGACTCATTCTTGCAACTTCTTCTCCTAATTCTTTAGTTAATTTTATTAAACCCATATTTTTCCATGAATAAGTTATCATATTTGGATCTCTTACTAATTTCCAATCAATCACATATTCTGGAACTTCGTCTTTTTTCTTTTTTTCAAATTCTTCTCTATTAAATGCATTTCTTGTTAAATTTTTTGCTAAACGATTTAATAAAAAATTTTTATTATGCATTTGATCATCATTTTTATATTCGTTTATATATTTTATTGATTGCTTTCTTTGTAATGTTAATTTTTTTGAGCTGTTTCTTGCTGGAGGTTTATTTTGAATTAATATTGAATTTATTGATTTTCTTCTTTTTAATTTGCCGAAACTTTCTTTTTGAGATTCATTTTTATTTTCGTTTTCTTGTTGCGATTCATTATTTTTTATATTTGATGTTTCTTTATTTTTATTATTTTCATTTATAGATTCATCTGAAAAGCAAGCACCCATTTTTTTATAAAGTTAATAAATTTTATAAAATGATTTCTTGATGGAAATTTATAAAAATATTTAACATTATTTATTTTGACGTAATAATGAAATTAATAAAAAATATTAATATATAAATTAATAAAAAATATTCATATATTTTTTTTAAAAAAAATATAATAAAATATTTTTAAAAATAAAACAAAAAAAAAAAAATGAACATAAAAATAATATTAACCTTAATTATAATTTCAATCAAATTATCCAAATCATCAATTTTTTCAAAATATTACGTAAACAATAATTTCTTTATACAAAAAAAATAGTATTACAAAGAGAACAAAACTTTAGGAATAATAGTAAATATGGTAAATTCAATCACAACTCAAATCCCATTTACATATCATACATTAAACTTATGTATAGATACAAATTCATCAAAACCAGATGAAACATTTACAGAACTTTTAACAGGAACAAGGGCAGATTATTCAAATTATAAAATTAAAGTAAACAAAAATGAATCTTGTAAATTTGCATGTGAAATATATTTAAATAAAAGAAATGTTAATAGATTTATTTGGTTAATTGATAATCATTATTATACTAATTTTTATTTAGATTCTCTCCCAGCTGGAAGAATTAGAATTGATTATGATAAAAATAAAACTATTTCTAGTTATATTGTAGGACCTGCAATTGGATATAAAAAAAATGAAAAATATTATATTTATAATCATTTTAATTTGTATATTGAAATAAATGAAAAAGATGATAATTTTCAAATTGTTGGTTTTGGGATTGAACCCATTTCTTTAAAACAAAATTCTACTTTTAATTGTACAAATATTAATAATAGTTTAAATGATATTTTTTATCCTGGGAGAAAATATGATAATTTTTCTAATCAAGAAATTGAAGAAAATTATATTATTTTTACATATGATGTTTTTTGGATTAAATCAAATAAAACTTTTTCTTCTAGATGGGATCGTTATATTAGAAATGGAATTCAATATCATTGGTTTGGTTTAATTTGGTCAAATATACTTTTATTTATTTTTTCTTTTTTTATTATTTATATATTATCAAGAATTATTAATAAAGATGTTGCTTTGTATAATAAAAATATTTTATTTAATGATATTATTGATGAATATGGATGGAAACAAGTTTGTAATGATGTATTTAGAAAACCAAAAAATTTAATTTTATTTTGTACTTTAATGGGAACTGGATTAGAATTATTATTAAGTTTAATTATTTGTTTATTTTTTAATGTTATTGGTTTTGTTAAACCTGAAAGAAGAGGAGATTTAATTAATTATATGATAATTAGTTTATGTTTTATGGGTTTTTTTGGAGGTTATTTTTCAACATATATTTATAATATATTTCATGGAAAAAAATGGTTAAAAAATACATTTATGACTGCTTTTCTTTTTCCAATAATTGCAATATTAATATTAATAATTGTAAGAATATTATTTTCAATAGAAAAATCATCAGTTGGTTTTAAAATATCAGAAATTGTAATAATATTATTTTTATGGATTTGTATATCATTTCCCTTAGTTTTTTTAGGTTCAATTTTAGCACTTCATAATAAAAAATTTAAATTTCCTTGTAAAATAAATACAGTTCCAAGTACAATAAGAAAAAAACCATTTTATTTACAATTAAAATATATTATTTGGTTAACAGGATTAATACCATTTGCAACAATATTTATTGAATTTATATTTTTAATGGGTTATTTATGGAGATTTCAAATTTATTATTTAGCTTCTTTCATTTCAACTTCTGCAATTTTTGCTATTATTTTATCTTCTGAAATGTCAATTATTTTTGTTTATTTTAATTTATGTTATGGAGATTATAATTGGATGTGGAAATCTTTTTGTGTTAGTGCAAGTCCGTCTTTATGTACTTTTTGTTATTCTATTTATTATTTTTATTATTTAAATATTTCAAGAATTACTGCCATTGTTGTTTATTTTTTGTTAATGAGTTTAATTTCTGTTGTTATTGGTTTGGTTTGTGGGTCAATGGGAGTTGTTTTAACTTTTTATTTTTTATATTATATTTATTCAAAAATAAAAGTAGATTAAGATTTTATCATATTTAATTGTATTTTAATATTTTGAATAGGTTTTTGTTTTAATTAATTTTTCTATTTAAAAAATTATTGGTTTGTTTAATGAATTAATAAATTAATTTAAAAAGTTTTAAATAAATATTATGGTTTTTTAAAAATAGTTTGTTATAATTAATTATTTTTTAATAAGGTTTTATTTTAAAACAAGATAGTAAAAAATAATAAAAAAAAATAGATGATATTTAATAAATATAAAAAAATTAAATTGTTAAAAATAAAATTTTTGAAATAATTATAATTATGAAAGTATACAATTATTTATTGAAAATAGTTATTATATCCATATTAGTTACTTTGAAATTTATAATATATTATAAAAATATAAATTAAAAACTACACATTTTAGACCTGAAAAATATTAATATTTTTTTTTTATTCAATGAAACTCAAAAAAATTCATTTTATATATAAAAAATATTATTTAAAATAATATTACATTATATAATTTCAAGTAAAAATCAATTCAATATTTTTCATACTTTATATTTTAAATTATTTTCTTTTTATTTTTTTCATTTTCAAATTATTTCTAATATTATAAATAGAATAAACCTTTTTCTTTTTTTTCTCTAAAGAAAATTTTAATGATGGAAAAACAGTACTTTTTTTAGCTAAAAATGCATTTTTTGTTAAAATAAAAGCAGGATATTTTGTAACTTTAGTTTTTAATTTAATATGTCTTAAAGACATTAAATTTGAATAATCATAATTTTTTCCATCAATACTCGAACTATAAGCTAATTTTCTTTCACTTGGTTTCCTTTCATTTCTTTCACTTATATACCATAATTTTTTAATTTTTTCTAAATTAAAATTACTTTCAGAAATTGCATTTCTAACTAAAGTATTTTTAAATTGAGGTTTTGTACTGTTATTTATAAAGGAATTTTTATTATTTAAAAAATTATTTGATATTTTATTTAAATCAAGTGATATATTTTCAATTTTTCTTATTGCAGTTTTTGGTTTAAATAATTTTATTTTAAAATTTGGATTTGTTTTTATAAATTTTATATCTTTTGAAGTAGAAAATATAAATCTTTTATTTTTTGTATTTTGATTTAAGGGAGTATTATATAATTCAAAATTATTATTTTTAACTAATTTTATATTTCTTGATCTATTAAATATATTTTTATTTGAATGATTAATGTTTTTATTTTCTATTTTTTTATCAACTTTTATGTTTTCTTGATTTATTTTTAAACTGTTATTTAATATTTGATTAAATAATTTTTCATTTATATCATCATCAGAATGAAATTGAAAAGATAAAAGGTTTATTTCATTCTTTTTCTTTAATAACATTACACTTATATTTTTTTTCAAATTTTTTTTTTCTTTTTTTTTTTCTTCATAATTTGTTTTTTTTTTAATTGAATTTTTTTTATCTTTTCTATTAATTATATCAGTATTAAAAAGATCTTTTACATTTTCATAACATTCATAAACTAAATCATGTATTTTTTTTTTCATTATTATATTTAATTCAATTAGTTCATTTTTACTATAAAAAAAATGATTTATTTGTTTAAAATTTTTTTGACCAAAATATGCAGGATTTATATTATTTTTATTATTAATTATTTTATTAAATTCAAAAAATTCATTTTCTGTTTCTTCTTGAGTTAATTTTTTATTATTTTCTTCCTTTATTCCTTTCCTTTTATTGTCAATTATTCTTCTTCTTTCTATTTCTTTTCTATCCATTTCTGTAAGATTATTTTTCCTTACAAGTTTATATATATTTGTATCATATTTTAAATCATCTAAAATTTTAAAAGATTTTGGAATATTTTCTATAATAAATTTTTTCTGAAAATAATTATTAATATCATTAATAAATAAACAATACAATTCAAATTTTTCTTCAAAAGTTCTTTCTTTTTTTTTTTGCATAAAAACAAATTATTAAAATAATTATATAATTTATATATAAATATTTTTATTATATTTGAAAAAGAATAAAAAAATGTTAGAAGATGAAAATAAAAATCAAGGAATATTAAAAAAAAAAAGTAATAAAAAACCAAAATCCAAGCATATTCAATTTATTCAATTTCCAAAATTAGAATTTAACAAACCAATAATAAAAAATAATTTTCAAGATGAATTTACAATTCCAATAAGAAGAGAAAAAAAAGATAATACAACAAAAACAGATTCATCAAAAGTAATACAATTATTAGGAAGTAAAAAAAAAATAAAGCAAAAAATTAATTTACAAAGAACAAATACAATTGATGCAGATTCAATAAATCAATTATATAAAATATCAAGTTTTGAACAAGATGATGAATTTGTATCAAAAGTAATTAAAATACTTCAAAAAGGTCCTTCTAATCAAAAAGATTCTCAAAAATTAATTTCTTTTTTATATAATTTAAAACCTTTTAATCAAATTTTTAGTGAGGGAGAAAAAGATGATATTCAAAAAATTATAAGTAATTTATCATCTAATTTACAATATGAATATTATCCAAAAAATAAAATAATATATAAATTTGGTCAAAATTATGAAAAATTCTTTTTAATATTAAGAGGAAAAATTGATATTTTAGTTCCAAATGAAGAAGAAATTTTATTAACTGATGAAGAATATTATCATTATTTACTTAATTTAAGAATTTATAATGAGAATTATATAATAAATAAAGTAATAAGTAAAAATTATATTTCTTTTATGATAGAAGAAAAAAATTTTGATGAATGGGTTAAAACTGCTTTTAATACTTTAGAATTATTAGAACAAAAAATGTCTAATAATAATCATTCAAATAAAAATGATTTATATATAAATAGTTTAAATATAAAAGAAAAAGAAAAAAAAATACAAAAAAATATTCAAACTCAAAAAAAAAGATTATTCTCAACAATTGAGAGAAAAAGACAAAATTTAACAATAACTTTCCCAAAATCTCCTCAATTAAAAAAAAGAAGACAAAAATTAGAAACAAGTCAAAATGATTCAGAGAAAAAAAAAGTATTTGATACAATGGAAAAAAAAAATATAGTCCTTCGTTTAAAAGAACAAATTCAAATAGCAATGAAAATAATAGATCCATTAAATGCAGATTTAATAGGAATAAATATATCAAATTATTTAACAAATAACGTTTCAACAGAAGAATATATAAAAAGAACAAAACCATTTAAATTTAATTATAATTTAAATGAATTAGAAAAACCAGCAAAAATTATATCTTATTTTATAGCCAATTCACTTAAAACTGGAGATAAATTTGGTGATATAATTTCTGAAAGTCTTACTAGTAATAGTAAAAATGAAAAATATTGTACTATTATTACAAATGATAATTGTGATTTTGGTACTTTAAATAAAAATGGTTATTTTAAATGTTTACAAGATGTTGAGTCAAAAATGAGAAAACAAAAATTGAAATTTTTACTTTCTCTTCCAATTTTTAAAAATTGTAATAGTTATATTTTTAAAAAAAAATTTTCATCTTTTTTTACTAAAAGATTAGTTTATTCACATGAAGAATTATTTAAAGAAAATGAAGAAGTAAAAAATCAAATAATATATTTTATTCGTGATGGAGAATTTAGTATAACTTGTTATAAAAGTATAAATGAAATAAATAAATTATTTATTGATTTAAAATATAATGATTTTGTTGATCCAGAAGACGATGATGATTGTTTAGATAAAGAATTTGATGATTATATAAGATTTAAAAAAAAGAAAAATTTATATAAAATTCAATATTTTAAAGAAAATGATGTTATTGGTTTAAATGATTGTATTTTAAATAATAAATATATTTATTCTGCAACTTGTACAAGTTCTACTGCAATTGTTTATGAAATTCATATTAATTTTTTAAAATTATTTATGAATTCTGATCAAGTTCTTAAAGATAATATTTCATATGAAGAAATGGTTAAAAGAAATTTAACAATTAAGTTATTATTAAAAAGCAGAAATGATAAAATGAAATATTATAAATATTATTCTAAAGGAGGAGATGTGTTAAATTTTGGTTGTTTGACTACAAGAGGTGATGATAAAAATTCTTTTAGAAATTTATTAGTTGAAAGAGAAATGGCAAAGAAAGGAGAATTTGTTTTAAAATCTGTTCATAAAAGGAAATTAAAATGTATTATTAATAAAACTAATGAATTATATAATAAAAATCCAAAAATTTTTTCTATTCGAAAATTTCCTATAATTGAAAATGAAAATGAAGAAAAAAATTATTCAAAATCAAGAAATGTAAATGTAAATTTGAAAAATATTTCTTTAACAAATAATATAAAAATTAATGATAAAATAAAAAATAAAATAATTGCATCTAAAGAAGATTTAAATAAAGTTTTTGCCAATAAAATAACTAAAAATAAAAGTAATGAAACATCTACATTTTTTACTTTTTCAAATAAAAAAAATAATTTATTTAGTAATTCCTCAGAAAGAAATAAACATTCAAATATAGAAAATAATTCTGATAATAATAGATTGATTAATGAATATAATAGGAAAGATAATACTTTATTACCAATTAAATTTAAAGGAAATGAAAAAATTATTAAAACTAAATTAATTTTAAAAAAAATCCCAAATTTTTATTCAAATGAAAAATCAAAAAATAATAAAAAAACAATATTTAATATGACAAATAAATCAATGTATAAATCTGTGATTGATGATTAAATAAAAATAAGAGTTTATAAAAAATATATATTTTATATTTATAGATAGTTAAGAATAAATATTAATGAAATAATCTATGTTGAATTTATTTAATTTAAAAATACAAAATTCATTATCAATTATTATATATATTACTTCTTATTTATATTCGATTTATTAAATTCTAAATTATATAAAAATAAATTATAAAGTATATTTGTATTTTCTTTTTTTAATTGAAGAAAATGGCTTAAATTTTTGAAATTCAATTATAGTTTTTATATCTTGATCAAAATTAATATCATTAATTTTTTGTATTTGTTTTTTATTTTCATTAATCCATTTATTGTCTAATAGTTGATATATATTAGGTCTTTGTTCATAATTTTCTTTTAACAAACTACATATTAAATCTTTTAAATTTTTATCTAAATCCATTGATTTTAAATCTTGAATTCCATTATTAATAATTTTTAATATATCATCTTTATTGGATCCTATAGGTTCTTCATTTTTATTTTTAATTCTTTTTATTAAAAAATCCTTTTTAATAATATAATATAAAATGCATCCTAAAGCAAAAAAATCAACTTTTTGAATATTATTACTACTAATAGAATAATTTTTAATATAAAATTCAGGTCCCATAGATTTAATAGTTGCATTTGGTAAAAAAATTAATTTATTTTCATTTTTTATAAAAGTTTGAGATAAACTAAAATCTCCTAATTTAATAATAAAATTATCAGTTAAGAAGAGATTTTCAGTTTTAATATCAAAATGTACAATTGAATTATTATCTAAAAATTTAAATATATTTATAATTTGATAAGTAAAAAATTGAATACATAATTCAGGAAAATTATTTATCCAATTAAATTTTTGTGTATTATTAATAACTTTTATCAGATTATGGTTAAAATAATTAAAAAAGAAAATATTTAAATCTTGAAATTTCGCATATTCCATTATTAAAATATAAATTTTTTTTCCAAAATAATTTAAAATGTTCTCTTTTAATGTCTTTATTATATTTGAAGCTTTACAATGTAAAGAAAGTTTTATTTCTTTTTTTATTTTTTTTTCATCTTCTGTTTCAAATATTTTCATAGCATAGTTTCTATTTTTTAAATTAATTGAATACACAGAACCAAATCCACCTTTTCCAATTTGTTTTTTAATTATAATATTTAATTGTTTTTCTATAAATTGGTTTTTAAGTAAATTATTTTCTTTTATTTTATCAATCATTTAAAATATTTGCATTTTTTTTATTTTTTTCTAAATTTATAAAGAAGTGAAAAAAAATTAAAAATAAAAAAAATAAAATTTAACTGAAATAAAAAAATAAAAAAATTAATAATTCAAAATAAAAAAAAAATAAAAAATCAAAAAAATAAATTATAAAACCTTTATTAAATTAAACAATAATCCAAAAAAAAAAAAAATGAAATCATCATCACATAACCATTCCCATACCCATTACCACAAAAACTCCCACAGAGAACGTTCTCGTTCAAATCCTCAAGAAAGAAAACCTCATTACAAAGAAAAAAAAAAAGAAGAAAAAAAATCAAAACAAAAATTAAAAAATGATGATAACGAAAGTATATTTTCAAGTAATAGTGATTCAACAACAAATAACAATAATAACAATAATAATACAAACACAGAAAATAATCAAAATCAAATAAAAACAAAGCAAATAAAAGTAAGAGAAATTTGGATAGGAAATTTACCAAATGGAACAACAAAATCAACTTTATATAAAATTTTTTTTATTTATGGTGAAATATCAAAAATAGAAATAAACACAGAAAGAAAATTTGCTTATATAAGATATAAATTAGTAAATTCAGCATCAAATGCATATAAAAAAACAATTCATAGAGATTTATTTAATGGAAAAAGAGTAAAAATTTTATATAGTGATTCTAATATAAGAGATGGAATTATTGGTGATGAAAATGGTTTTGTTTTAAGTGATAAAACTTGTAAATTAATTCATATTTCTTTAAATAAAAATTCTATTATTCCTAATGAAAATGAAATTAAAGAAATTTTTAGTAAATTTGGAAAAATTAAAGAAATTTCTGCAAGAAATACACCTGGTTTTAGACCTTCTATTTATATTGAATTTTATAAATATGAAGATGCTAAAAAAGCTGTTGATGAAATGGGGAAAGAAGAGAATTTAGAAAGTAGGAAAAAATTAGGGGATCCTAATTGTTGTGTTTATTTTTATTTTGAAAAAAAAATATTCAATGAAAATAAAAATAAACCTATCAATCCATTGTTGAGGTATCCAAACCCTATTATGGCTGAAATATTTAAAAATATTATTCCGCCTTTTAATATTAATAATTTAAATAATAATAATGATATTTTAAATAATCCTTTAAATAATACTATCAATAATACATTAAATTTTCCATTAAATACAAATAATATACAGCAACCAAATAGTAATATTCAAAGTACTACTCCATTAAATATTCTTTTAATGGGTAGTCCTGTACCATATGTTATTCCCCCTAATTATATAAGACCTAATATTTTTAAAAATAAACCAATTTTAAATCCTCAATTTCTTAATCAACCAAATTTAAATCCAATAAATAATAATATAAATTTAAATAATATAAATCAAAATCCAATTAATACTAATACTAATAACATTATTAATAACAATACTAATAACAATACAAATAACAATACTAATAACAATACAAATAACAATACAAATAACAATACTAATAACAATAATAATAATAATAATAATACTAATAATAATACTAATAATAATAACACTAACAATAATAATAATATAAACCAAAATGAAAAAGAAGAAAAAAAATTAACAACAGAAGGATTAAAAGTATTATTTACTGATATTCTAAAAAAAGAACAAAAGGAAAAATCCCAAAATATTGAATCAGAATTATCATCTAAGAAATCAGAAGATGATTTGGATTTTGAAAAAGAATATAGTTTAGAAGATGAAAATTTAAAAAATATATGGAGTGGATTTTTAACAAAAAATAAAAAAGATAGAATAATAGTAGATGCTTATCAAATAAGAGGAGACATAAGTGAAGATTTTAATTCAGAATATATTTTAGATGTTCATCACAGAACCCAATATGAAGAAATAGTAAAAAGACCATCTTTAGGAATAGTTGCATTTTCTCCTCAAAATATAACACAATGTCAATTATTTAATGAATATATAAATTATTTTAATGAAAAACAAAGAGTTGGTGTTATTAATTTTAAAAATAAAAATAAATATATTTTATATTTGGTTCCTCCTTGTGAATTTAGTAGGAAATTTTATCAAAATCCTAAAAAACATTTATTAGGTATTTTAGTCGATTCTAATGTTGAACCTAAAATGTTTGTTGATATGAATAATCTTAATCTTCCTCCTCCTGTTATTAGTTCTAGTGAAATAAAATTGAAAAAAAAAAAAAATAATTAGGTTTTTTTATTGAGTCTTTTTTTTATTTTTTTATTGGGGATATTTATAAAATTATATATTTATTCACTTAATTTTTATATTGAAATAAAATAAAATATTCAATTTATATTTTATTTTTTATCATTCATATTTATACAAATTAATTATTATTGATTGTTTTAAATTGTAAATATAATTTTTATTTATTTTTATATATATTATTTAAAAAGATAAAATTTTAAAAAATTTTAAAAAAATTAAATGAGGATTGTAGTAACTAAAGAAGGAGAAGAAATAATCAATGATTTAAATAATTCAATTCATTTTCCATTTTCATCAAGTATTTCTTTAAAAAGGAATACAACATTAAAAAGAATTAGTTCTTTTTCAAAAAATAAATTAAATATTAACAATTTATCAAAAAATAATATTATTTCAAATATTCAAAAATCGTTTTACAATAAAAATGATATGAAAATTACTCCAAAAGAATTATCAATGGCAAAAAAAATAAAAATCTCCAATCCTAAATTAATAAGATCACATATATTTCATAGATATTTTAATTATATTACATCAGATACAAAAAAAAAAATTTTAAATATAAGAAATTCGTTAAATTTAGGAGAATTAAATTCAAATGAAATATTAATAAAAAAAATTAAAAATAATAATTCTACAATTTATGAAAGTCCAAAATTTATTCTTTTAAAGGATTTATTATCTAGCAAAACTTATAATAAAATAAAAAATAATTTTATTAATAATGAACAAGAGAAAAAAAATTCTGAATTGTCAAATCCAAATTTATTTAGAACAACATATAAAGATATAAATAATGATTTTGAAAAAGTAATGAATCAAACTATTAGCTCTAATAAAGTTAATTTGATTAATTATTTAAAATGGAATGATAATGTTTCTTTTAATTTTTGCAATGAATTAAGTAAATATGATGAAAAAAAAAAATATCAATTGAATAAAATATGTCAAAAATATTTTAATAAAAAAGAAAAAATTAAATTAAAAAAAAATAATGATTTTGAAATAGAAAAAGAATTATTTAAAAAGGAAAAAGAGGAAATTAATTCTATCATTAAAGATTTTGGAATATCTATAAAAAATGGTTTAAATATTATTAAAAATTATCAAAAAAAAGATGATCATACTAAATTTCTTAATAATCAATTAATTAATTTTAAAAATAAACATTGGGGAAAATTTAATGTTAAACATTTATATATTAAAAATCGCTCAAATTCTACAAATAAATCATTTAATATAAATAATAAAAATCCTTATGAAACTTTAAGAAATTTTGATAAATATAAGGCAGATTAAATGCATTTTTTTAATAAAATATTTATTAAATAAGAATATTAAAAATATTTAAAAAAAGATTTGAAAAATAATATTATAAAATCAAAAGCGAAAAGTTTAAGATAAAAAGTATAAAAAAAATGATTAATGTATTATTTAAAAAAATTTTTAATTTTTTTCAAATATTATTAAAAAGTTAAATTCATATTTCAATGTTAAAAATAAATATACAAATTGATAATATATATATATTTATAATAAAAAGTACAAATTAATATTAACTAATTACCCATTTTACAAATACAAACACAAATATTTTTTTCAAATCAAATTATCTCAATTTGTCTGTATCAAATAAGAAATTTATTGAATTATTTAAATTTATATTTTCAATTCCATAAAAAATATATGATGTATGGTTATTCATTGACTGTTCGTTTAAATAAAATTTTTTAACTTTTTTATTTGGAATTAAATATCTAAATAAGTTAAAATTTATTAAATACTTTCGTTTTGGAGCATTTATAATTGAAAGAGAAAATTTTTTAATTTTTTCCATTTATATTAATCTATTATCAATTAAAAAAATTGATATTTAAAAATTTTACTTTTATATTTTATATCAATTTTATAATAGTTTTTTTTTTTAATTTTCATTTTGATTTACTTATATTTCAAATTTTAACGGATAATTTGAAATAATGTTTTCAAAAAAAATTTATATCCTTATTTGAAGTTATTTACCATTTTATTGTGAAATGTTCAATTTTATTCCAGTTATAAAATTATTATATCTAAAAATATTTTTCTTTTTATTTTTTGATTATGAAAATGTATCAAAATTCAAAAATAAATTTTCTTTTTTTCAAAAGGACTATATCAACATTTGAAAACAATTTTGTATCTCATTATATTTTTATTTTCCTAATTTATTCAATTCAAAAAAATAATAATTGTTAATATAATTTATTTTTTAAATAATAAATTTGAAGAAAATTAAATAAATATTTTAATTAAATCCTATTTCTATTTAATCAATCAAATAAAAAATTTTTTTTAAGTTGATTAATAAATATTTAATTATAAATAAGAGTTTTTTATATTATGAAAGTTCAATTTATGAACGCTCAGAAAATAAAAGAAGAAAAATTCCCTTATGGAAATTATTATAAATTTAATTTTTTTCCTTTATTATCCTCATCAATTGAAGATAAAAATATTTATTATTCAATAAGATATTCAGAATTATTTGATTTTCATTCTAATTTATTAAAAATATATAAAAAAAATTACTTACCAAATTTCCCAGAAAAAATATTTTTTTTTCAAGAAAATTATGTTTTAAAAAGAGCAAAAGATTTAGAAAATTATATAAATAAAATTCTATCTATGAATAATGATAAAATAAAAAGGGAAATGAAATTTTTATTGAATTCACATATTAATTTGAAAAATGCATCATTATCAGAATCTAGTATAAATACATCATTTTCAACCATTTGTTCTTTAAGTGATAATAATGATAATCGAATTGATAGTTTTTTAAAAAATTTATCAATGGCAAAAAATGATTTTTCTATTATTATTGATGATTTTGTAAAAGAAAATAATATTTTTAAGGCAACTAATATATTTAATAAGGAAGAAATATATAAACTTTTTTTTGGTGAAACTAATAAATTAAATGGAATTCTTTATTATTTTAATACATATGTAAATATAAATTTACTTAGCACTATTAGTTGTTTAATTTTTGTATCTAAATTAATTGATTGTGAATGCAATAATGATTTTAAAATATATAGAAAAGTTTTTAAATTAATTACAAGTCATACTTTAAAAAATTTAAATTTAGAAAAATTTTTAGAATTAAATAATTCAAATATAATAGATAGAGTTTTTGTAATAATTAGATGTATTTGTGAAAATAATAATTATCAATTTAATGATTGTTTTAATGGAAATTTATATAAAAAATACTATAACCAATATGTTGAATGGTTAGATGATTAAATGGTGTAAAAATATTTCCCGTATATCGTTTGTATATATAATTTAATTCTAACATTATATAATTTTAATTGTAATCTTTTGAATTTTTATTTTGAAAGATAATTTCTTTTAAAATAAAAATTTTAAATAAAAATATTATGGTTAATTATATATATATTATTATTTTATCAGTTTTTTTAAATTTATAAAATAATATATATTTAAATATAATATATACTAATTTGATATTAAATGTTTTTTAATTTAAATTAATGTTTGTAATAAATATTATATATTATTAATGTCTGGATAAACAATATTAGAACTGTTATTATTTTGTTGATAATTATTTGAACTATCACCAAATTTTATATAAGTATTAGGATTATCAATAGGAGTAATTGAATTTAGTTTAATTTCATTATTTAAATTTACTATATAATTATTATTTTGATTATTTCTTTGTATATTATTATTATTATTGCTTTGATTAAATGAATTATTGTCACTATTATTTTGATTATTACTTTGTATATTATTATTATTATTATTTTGATTAAATGAATTATTATAACTATTATTATTTTGATTATTACTTTGAATTTTATTATTATTATTAATATATGAATTAAGATCATTATCATTATTACTTGAAAAACTTTGTTCAAATACACAATTATGTTTTTCTGGACATGTCATATTTAATTGATTATTATTCATATTATCATTATTAAAAGATGCATTTGGAGCCTGAGACATATTAATTTCATTTTTATTAATTTGAATATTCATGGAATTACTTATTTCTTGTCTTTGATTTATTTCTAATTTATTAAAAAATATTATTGAACTTACTTTTCATTTTTTTTTTATTGTCATTATTAAAAAATTTTTCATTTTCAATAAAATATGAAATAAATTTTCCAATTTTTTTCCCCATATTAAAATTATCAATTCTATTTAATGTTCTATTAGTATCGTCAATAATTCCTAAACATATTTCCATTAAATATTCATTTTTAACTTTTCCTTTTTCAATTAACTTCATTAATGAATTATTACCTTTTTTAAGATTATTCATTACTTCATTTAAATCTTCTTTATTTTTATTCTCAATTAATTCATTTCCATATGAAATATTTTCAATCATTAATCTTAAATGTTCCAATAGATTTACATATTTTTTATCAAATTTTGATGGATTTATTATTTCTTTTATATTTTCAAAATAATCAAAAACATCTTCTTTATTATTATTAATGGTACTAGTATTAATATTACTATTATTATTATTAATTTTACTATTATTATTATTAATATTATTATTATTATTATTAATATTACTATTATTATTAATATTACTATTATTATTATTAATATTACTATTATTATTATTAATATTACTATTATTATTATCATTTGAATATAATGGAGTATTAGATAAATATTTATTATATGATGAAATATAATTTTCTGGAAATACTATTCCATTTTGATTTAAATTTTTATATATTTGAGTAAAATTAGGAATTTTATCTTTTTTATTTTCAAATAAAATACCCCATTTTTTAATTAGACCTAAAATTTTCAATTGTACTTTATTATCATTACCTGATTTTGCAAGACTTAAAATTACTTTGAAAAAATCAGGAGAAGAAATTTGAATCCAATGATTAAAATTTCCATTATCAATAAGGAAATCAACAATATCTAAAAATAATAATTTATAATCTGAATTAAAAGATAATAATTTTTGTTTTAAATTATTTAAAAAAAATAATAATCTAAAAAAGGATATTAATAAATATTTTTACTCATTTCTATTTGAAGAAGTTAAAGAAAGAATATTATTCCAATCATTAACACTATATCCTTTCAATTGAATAATCTTTTCTAAATAAAAAACAGAAGACATTAATTTTTTTATAAATATTAATTCATCTATAAAAAAGGATAAATAAAAAATATTGTTAAAAAAAAATTTACAAAAACATTAAAAAATGGATTAAAAATAATATTATTTCAATGTCAATAAATGCAATAAAAGATATTTTATTAGATAGAAATAAATTAATTCAAATATCAAAAATAGCATTTGATTCAGCAGATACAGATAATAGTGGAAGTATAGATGAAAATGAATTAGGTGAAATTTTAATTAAATTTGCTACTAATTTTAATAGAGAACCTCCAACAAAAGAAGAAATTAATGAAGTAATGAGACATTTAAATGGTGATGAATCTGGTAAAATTACTTTTAATGAATTTATATTTTTAATAAAAGATATTCTTTATGCTATGCTTGAAATAAAATAAAATATTTATTATTTCTAGTAATTTATAATCAAAAAATATAAAAAACTTATTTTAATTTAAAAGAAAATCTATCAATGAAGTCTTCTTGTCCTAATTGTCCTGTATTTCTTATACTTTCATTTTCAAATTTATTATCTTGTTCAATATAATTATTTGATGATTTTAATTTTTTATTATCAATTTTATAATCTTTTAAACATGAATAATCTATTATTTGAGTATTAGATAAAATTTCAAAAATATCATTATTTATTAGTATATCAAATGATTTGTTAAAAATATTTTTTTCTTTTTGTAAATTTTGTATTTTATATTTTGTATTATTTATTTTATTTATTGGTGATTCTCTTCTTTTATTTATTGTTGTTTTTGTAAATGATATATTTGTTTTTATTGTTTTTGGATTTTCAATCTTTCTCTTATTTATTTTATTAAGATTAATATTTGGAGATTTTGAAGGAATTTTTTTTTCCTCTTTTTGAATTTTTTTATATTGTTTTATTTTTGAAGTTAGAACAATAACTTTTCTTTTATTATTTTTATGATGATATCTATTTTGATTTGATTTTTTATGAGTATTGTCTTTTTTTTTATTATTATTAATATTATAATTATTTATTGGATTATTTGATTCATTATTAAATGAATGATGTTGTGTATGCTGGTATATATTATCATTTTTATTTTTAACTATATATTGTGAATTTTTTTCTGATTTGATATTTGCATTTGGGGATATACATTTTCTAGTTGAATTTATTTGAACAATATTTTTTGTTAATTTTTTATTTTTTTTTAAATTATTTAGTTTATCAAATGAAGAATTTACTTTTTTATTTAAATCAGAATTCATTTTTGGAGATTTATTTTTTAATTCTTTATTTTCATTATTTATTTCTATACATTTTACTTTTTCTTTTTTTTTTTGAGTAAAATAATCTTTTGTATTTGGAAAAATTTGAAAAAATTCATTATCATTTTTATTAAAAGGAATATTTGAGTTATCATTTTTTAAATTAAAACATTCAATAATATAATTATTATAATTTAATAACTGTTCATTTGCAAAAAGATTATTTTCTAAATTAAACATGACTGGATTCAAAATTGGATTTAAAAAATTATATGAAAAAGCTTTTGGTTGATAAATATTAAGATTATTAATTATATCAAAAGTATATAATAAAATATTTTTTGAATTTATTTTTTTTGAATTACTTTTGTTGATTTTTTTTATTTTGTTATTTTTTTCAAAATAGTAAAAATTATTATTATTTGAAGACAGATTAAGATTTGTAATCATATTTTTTAAAAATAAATTAAGATTGAATTTTAATTAAAATAATAATAATTTAAATTATATTGATTAAATTTAAATTTATATAAAATAAATTGATTTAGAATTGAATTATAATTTTTAATTCAATATATTACCCTTTCATTTTCAATATTATTTTCTTCTTCTTTTTTATAATCATTTTCATTTTTCATTTTAATATTTTGCAAATCAGATTTTTTACTATCACTTAATTGATCATTTTTTTCAGTTAAAGGATAAATAATTTGAGAATCAGTATTTTCAATTTCAAAATTATTATTGTTAGTCAAAAATATATGATATTTATTATTATTATTATTATTATCATTATTATTATTATTATTATTTTTATTATTATTATTTTTATTATTATTATTTTCATTAACTTCAATATTTTCCAAATTAAGATTATTTTTATGCGTCTTTCTTAAATTATTTAATTGAAGAGTTAATGTTTTAATATTTTTTTCTTTATTTGTAATTAATTTTACCAATTCTTGTATTTTATTTTTTAAATCATTATTTTTTTGAGAATAACTAATTTTTCCAACTTGATATTCATTAATTTGGCTTTTAATAACTCTATTTCTTGCAGAATCTTCTCCAAATTTAGATGTTAAAAATTCAATTTGTTCATCTAATTCATTTAATCTATTTAAATATTGTTTAATATTAAATTTATGTTTTGATTCAAGTGATTGAATATAATTTTCATTTATCGACAATTTTTTAAGAAAATATTCACATTTTTGTTTATCATTATTAAATGCAATTGATATTGCATCTAATTCTTTTTCTGTAAAAATATTAGGAGCTTGAGAAAAATTTATATTATTTTCTTCAATATTTTGAGGCATTAATTTTAATTTTTTATTTGTATTTTTTTTATTTTGAATTATTTCATTTAATTCAATTTGTTTTTTTATTCTTTCATTTTGATTATTTATTCTATTTATTAATTCTACTTTTCTTAATTTTAAATTTTGAATATCATCTTTTACTGTACATATATTTTTGTTATAATCATCTTTTATTTTTGTACATTTTGAATGATCTTTTAATTGATATTTTAATTTTTTTATTTCTATATTTGTTTTCTCAATTTGTTTTGAAATATCATTATTTTTATTTAATAATTTTAATTTTAATTTACTATCACCTAAATTTTTACATTTTTTCTTTAATTTTTCATTATCTTTTTTAAAAATTTCAATTAAATTATTTATATTCTCAATTTGTTTATCTTTTGCATTAACTAATTCATTATTATTTGAAGAATTAGAAACAACATTTTTTTCATTAATAATATTCTCATTATTATCATTATTTGAGTTCATAATATTTTGATTTTGTTTTTGTTTTTTAATTTTGAAACTATTTTGTTCAATTCTAGTTTTTTTTATTTTTGAAGATATATTTTTTAAATTTATATTCTTTAATTCATCATCAACTAATTTTAATAAAGATTCTAATTTATCTCTTTGATTGGCATTACTATTTGATAAGGTATTTATATCATTATCTAATTTTAATTTTTCATTTCTTAATGTTAATATTTCTTTTTCAGAATTTTGTATTATTTCTGATTTTGAACGTTCTAATTGAATTTGTTGTTCTAAATCTGATATTCTTTTTTTATATTCTTTTTCTTTTTTTTCAAATCTTTCTTTATTTTTTTTTTCATCCTCCAAATTTTTATTTTCATTTTCACTCATTATTTTCAAGTTATATAATTTTATAAATTATATTTATAATTAATTTTAAATTTAATTACTAATTTAATATTATTTTTTTTAATCATGGCTGAAAAAATTAATCACACATTAATTTATTCTGAATTTCATAAATTTTTAATAGAAAAATCATCTCCTGAATATTTTTTCTCTCTTTCATATATTCTTAATAGTTTATCGATAAAAGATTATATTTTTAGTATGTGTGATTTTTCTGATTATTTTTTTCAATTAAATAATTTTCAAATGTGTTTTAAAATTGGTAAGGAAATTGCCTCATTTTTTGTGAATAAAAGTGAAGAAATATTAGGAAATGAAAATTATATTAAACCAATATTTAAAATATTATTCAATACAATTAAAATTTTAGAAAAGAAAAAATATGATGATTTAATTATATTATACTTTTTATTAATTACAGAAAAAATTATAGATGAAAATAATGATTTTATTGAAGAAGATTTGGAAAATGAAATTTATAATTTAAATGAAGAATATTCACAAAAAATAGAAAAAAAATTAGAAAAAATAAAAGAAGAAAAATTTAATATATTAATAAAAGAGAATGAAAAATATCAATTTGATAAAGAAAAAAAGAAAAATTTTTATAAAATTTATGGAGAAGAAAATAAAATTACAGATATAGATGAAGAAGAATTAAAAAATGGAGAATCAGTATATTTAATATCAAATGATTGGAAAAGAAATTTTTTTTCTTTTATAAATTTACTTCATAATCTAAAAGATGATGTAGAACAATATAAAGAATTTTTAAAAATTGGTTTTAGTTTAAATGGTTATTTAGGTAATTTTATAGGAAATAATGAAGAAATTAATAAATATAGTTATATTGGTCCTATTAATAATTTTTTTATTACTAAAGAAGAAGATTTTTGGGAAGATAATGATAAAGAAGAATCTTATAAAAATATTTATTTATATGAAGATGAATTTTATTATAAAGTTACATATGATAAATGGGAAAAAATAAAAAAAATTTTTGGTTGTATAAATGAAATAAAAAGATTTTCACAAAATAATGAAATTGAAATTAATTTATTAAAAATAAAAATATTTATATTAAATCAAGAAATAAAAGAAAAAAGTGTTAATGATATAAGAGAAAAATACATTCAATTAAGTAAATATGATACATTTGAAAATTTAATAGAAAAAATAAAAAGATGTATAAAATTAAAATTCCCAAATTTTAATTTTGAAAATAAATCAATAAAAATATATAAAAGTAATGAAAATGATGAAGTTTCCAAATTTTCTCTTTTATTATCATATTTTTTAAATATAAAACAATATACATATAACTGTGAAGAATTAAAAGAAATAAAAGACAAAAAAATATTAGAAAACATCCCTACCTTAATAATAGAAATAGAAAATGAAAAAAATGAATTTATAATCCCATTAAATAAAAAAATATGTAATAAATGTAAAAATGATTTATATAATTTAGAAATAAAATGTGAAAAAAACTTTTCATGTAAATCACTTTATTGTAGTCTTGATTGTAAAAATAATGACATTGAACACATAAATTTCCATAAAGAATTAGAAAAATATTACAAAAGAAAAACTCGTATATCCGATTTAAAACAAATCTCTTTTAAAAAAATCTTTAATTCCAAAAATAAAAAACATGGTTTAACAGGATTAATAAATTTAGGAAATACATGTTTTATGAACAGTGCATTACAATGTTTAAGTAATTGTACATTATTAACAAAATATTTCATATCAGGAATTTATATTTCAGAAATAAATAAAAAGAATAAATTAGGAACAAAAGGAGAAGTAGCAAAAGCTTATGCAAATTTATTAGAACATTTATGGAAAGGAAATGAAAATTATTTAAGCCCAAGTCAATTCCGAGGAAGTTTTATTCAATTTGCAAAACAATTTTCCGGTTTTGCTCAACAAGATTCTAATGAATTTTTAATATATATTTTAGATAAATTACATGAAGATTTAAATCAAATAACAAAAAAACCTTATATTGAAATGAAAGAAAAAGAAGAAAATGAAAGTGATGAAAATGCAAGTAAAAGATGGTGGAATTGTTATCGTCAAAGAGAAGATAGTTTAATTGTTGATTTATTTCATGGACAATATAAAAGTAGGATTATTTGTCCTCAATGTAATAGAGTTTCTATTAATTTTGATCCTTTTATGTTTATTTCTTTAAGTATTCCTTCTGGGAGATTTAATATTTTGTTAAGGTATTGTTTTTATAGTGAAAATAATGAGAAAATTAATTTTAATTCTGTTAATGCTATTCTTACTCAAAATTCTACTAGTGAAGAAATGAAAGAAAAAATTGTTTCTGAGTTGAATACTGGGAAATTTTTAAATAAAATTATTAATGGAGATGATATTGAATTAATTTTATTTGATGAGAATTATCAATTTAAGAAAATTTTGAAAAATAATGAATATGTTTTTCAATATACTTCTATTGGATATAATATTATTGGTTATGAGAAAATGAAAGATAAAGATATTATTTATGCTTATATTACTAAATATCAAATTAAATATTGGTTGTATTTTTTTGCTTATCAAGATATAAAGTATTTGTTAGATTTTCCTATTCCAATTTATATTACTGATAAAGAAAGAGTTATTGATCTTTATGAAATTATTGAAAAAAATATTATTAAAAAAATATCTAAAGTAATTATTGATGAAAATAAATTTTTATTAAATAATTTTGAAATAAATAAAAATCAAAAAGAATCTCAATTAAATTTTCATATTCATATAAATTCATATTATTCAAAAAATCATATTTATTGTGATTTTTGTGGTTGTAAATTAAGAAAAAAAATACAACATCATTGTAATTTTATTTCTCGTTTTCAAAAAAATGAATTTTTTTCCTATATTAAATCACGTATATCAGATAATAAGCCATTAATTATAGAAATTGATATATTATTAACTGATATTATCTTAGGAAAATTAATTCAAGTAAACGAAAATAAAATTACAAATTCAAACGAAATAAAATCCCAATCAAAAAAAACAATAAATTTATATGATTGTTTCAATTTATTTAAATCAGAAGAAAAATTAGAAGATGACAACATGTGGTATTGTAATAAATGTAAAAAACATCAAGAAGTATTTAAAAAAATGGATATTTACAAATCACCATATTATTTAATAATACAATTAAAAAGATTTAAACATCATAATACAAGAAATTCTATTTTTGGAAGTATATATGGAGGTGATGGAAAAAATACAACTTTAATAGAATTTCCTATTAAAAATTTAAATTTAAGTCATTATATTGTTGGACCTAATTCAAATGAAGGAATTTATGATTTAATTGGAATTACTAATCATTATGGAGGAATTTCTTTTGGACATTATACTGCTTATTGTTTAAATAATGGAAGTTGGTATGAATTTAATGATGAAAGTGTTAGTTATATTAAAAATGAAAGTGATTTAATTACTAAAGCTGCTTATATTCTTTTTTATAAAAAAAGAGATTAATGGCTTTTTAAATAGAAACTTTTGGTTTTTTTTATATTTTATTTGATATATTATTGATTTTCAAAATGAATTATTATTATTAATGTTATTTAATTTATAATTTATTTAAATTGTTTTTTTATAATATATTTATTTATAAATTTATATTTTGAATATAAGATAATTATTGTATAATAATATTTTTGTTCTTTTAATCAATTTTATTATATACTTAGGATTTTAAATTTAAAAAATCAACATTAATTGAAAAGTTTTTGGGTTTTAAATAATAAATTATAGCCATTTTTATTGTATATAAAAATTCTGGATTTTTTAAAATTTTAGAATGAAAATTTCTATGAATAGAATAAATAATATTATCAAATAATTCACTCAAAGTATTACTTTTTAAATATTTTTTAAATTTTTCAATTTTGATTCTATTTTTATTATTTTGATTTTCTTTTATAAAAATATCTTCTAATCCTTTTAAAATTTGAATATATAAATTTAAAGTTTTTAATGAATTCATATTTTTTAAAATAAATTCTTTGGTAATTTCTTTATTTTCTTGAGGTTCAAGATTTTTAGAAATTTTTTTAATATCTTTTTTATTTTCATTATACTTATCTAAATTAAAAGTTTTAATATCTAAAAAATCCATAATTCCTTTAAATGAAACAAATGATTGTTCATAATCATTTTTATTAATATATATTTTATATTTAATAATATTTTCTATTAAATGTTGTAAAATAAAATTTTTTAAAAAAGAATAATAAACATTCCTAGTTTTCTCCAAAGACAAAACTCCTTTAAGAGACAAATTATTAAAAATAATATTAATTTGTTTTTTATACATTTCTTTCAAAAAATTATTATTTAACATACTTAAAGAAACAAGATAATTATTTTCTTTAATTTGAACAACAAAAGAATTAATAACTTTAAACCATTCTTCTCTATCAATTGCATTATTTGCTTTAAAAATATAAGTTTCATTATCAGAAAGTGTAATTTCAAATAAATCATCAATATTTTTAATTTGTTGTTCTTTTGTTCCTTTTATTATTGTTTTTATATCATGTAAATAAATTACTTTCCATAAATTTGAATCATTTGAATATGACATAATAATTTTATATTTATCAATATTTACTTTTCTCATTTCAAATTTTTTATTTCTAAAATCATATTTATTTAATTGACCTTCTCTTATACAATCTTCAGGACGAACGTAATATATTACTTTTGGTTTTGGTTTTTTATCATTTAAATTTTTATTTGTATTAAATTGTAATTTAATATCTGATTTATTATTTTTATTTTTAATTGGAATAAAATATAAATTATTATTTTTTGTTTCTAAATATTTTCTTGGTTTGTCATTTGGTTTTAATTTTAATCTAGTTGTTAAATAATTATTATTTATTATTACAAAATATATTTTATAATCATCATAATCATTCTTTGAATTTAAAATTATTGAATTATCTGTAATATTATTTTGTATTTTTTGATTATTTTTTAATAATATTTCTTCACATGTATTTTCTTTTTCAATTTTAATATCAATTTTTATTTTTTTATCTAAATCAAGATATAAGGGAACTTTATCAGGATCATCAAAGAAAGAAATACTCATTTTTATAGAATAAATAAAATAATAAAATAAAAATTTAAATCGAAAATAATTATTGATGAAATTAAATAATAAAAAATGGGAAATGATGGAAATATCTGCTATTGTAGAAATAGAGAATTGACTACTGAATCACATTTTACAAGATTAGATATATATTCAAATACTATTAATAATAATAATAATAAAAATCAAAATAAACAATTTTTTGTATCAATCCCTCAAAATAGAAATGAATCATTAAATTTGTTTAAACAATCAAATGAAATGAACTTAAAAAAATATGGTGCAGTAAACACAATAATAAAAAATTACAAAATTTATAAATTAAATCAAATCAATGAAAATAATAATAATAATAATATAAATTCAAATTATGATACTCCAAATATTAAAATAAATACAAATAATGAAAATATTAATATAAATAATAATAATACAAATAATTATAATAATACAAATAATGATAATTTAAATAATTATAATTCATATAATTATAATTCATTAAAAGAAAATATAAAAAATGAAAAAACAAATTCCCAAAACATAATATTAAACGAATTTAATAACCCAATAAATCAAAAAACCCAAACTTCAAAAAACTCAAAGAAACTAAAAACCTCAAAAACAATAAATTCAATAGAAGAATGTAATTCCCAAAGTTCAAAATCAACAAATTCTCAAAAAATAAAAAAATTAAAAAACCAAATAAACACAAACTCAATATACATAGGTGAAAAAAAAAATAATCAAAAATCAGGTTTTGGAATTCAAAAATGGGAAAATGGTTCATATCACATAGGAAAATATAAAAATAACAAAGCATATGGTTTTGGTAAATTTATAAGTGAAAAAGATAAATATGAAGGTGAATTTATAAATGATTGTGCATGTGGATTTGGAATTTATTATCATTCAAATGAAACAATTTATGAAGGTTATTGGATTGATGATACACAAGAAAATTTTGGTATTGAAATTTGGAAAGATAATTCAATTTATAAAGGTGAATATAAAAATGGAAAAAAATTTGGTATTGGAATTTATTTTTGGCCCGATGGTTCAAAATATGAAGGAGAATGGTTTGATAATAATTTAAATGGTTTTGGTATTTATTATTTTGGTAATGATAAAATGTATTTTGGTGAATGGAAATTGAATTTAAAAAATGGTTTTGGAGAATTTATTTGGCCTGATAAAAGATATTTTGGATTTTATGTTAATGATAAAAAAGATGGATTTGGAATTTATTATTGGAGTAAGTTAAATAAAGTTTTTATTGGATTTTGGAAAAAAGGAAAACAAGATGGTTTTGGGAAGTTTATTAGTAAAAATAAAATTAAGTTTGGAATTTGGAAAATGGATAAAGTTGATTGGTTTAATTCTGATGAGGATGCTTTTTTATTTTTGAAAAATAATGATTTGGAAAGATATAATAAATTTTTTAAGTTTAATTTAGATGATGTTATTGAATTTTTTAAAAAGAATGATCATGAATATGATTTTGATTTCTATAAGGAATAAAATTTTTTTTTGTATATATTTTTGTTAGTTTTTTTAATGTATTTTTATTCTATTATATTTTTTAATATTTATTTATGAAAATAAACAATTTTTTAAAAAATAAAAATAATTTTTTAATTAACATAAAAAAATAAAAGTAAAAAAAAAAAAATGTCAATATTCAATTCCCAAAAAATAAATAAACCTCAAGATTAGTAACTCATAAAAAATATAATAAAAATATTTTATATAAACCCAAATAAAAAATTCTTTTAGTGACTATATATTCAAAATAGTATTAATAGGCGATTCCTCAGTAGGAAAATCAAGTATCCTATCTCGTTTCGCCGATGATCATTTTTCTGAAAGTTACGTAACTACAATTGGAGTTGATTTCCGATTTAAAACAATGATAATAAAAGAAAAAATATGTAAAATTCAAATTTGGGATACTGCAGGACAAGAAAGATATAAAAGTATTACTAATTCTTATTATAAAGGCGCTGATGCAATTTTTATTATTTTTGATATGAATAATAAAGAAAGTTTAATTCATGTTGATGATTGGATTAATGAAGTTATTAAATTAACTGGAGAAAATATTTTATTTTTTGTTGGTGGTAATAAATTTGATTTATCTAATAAGGAAGTTAGTAATATGGATATTGAAATTTTTAAAAAAAAAAAAAAATTAAATGTTTTTGTTCTTAGTGCCAAAAGTGGTTTTGGTATTGAAAATGCTTTTAAGGAAATTATTGAATGTTTAGTTAATAATTGTGAAGGGAATAAGGATAAAATAAAAAGGGATGAATTTAGTCTTCAAATTGAAAAGGCTAATTTTGAAAAAAAGAAAAGAGTTTGTTGTGGGAATAAAAAATAAAAATTAAGATTAATTAAAGAAATATTTTTTTTTTTAATTTTTTAATTTTTTCATTTTTTAAATTTTTTTATTTTTAAATTATTTTTTTTTTGTTATTTGGTTTAATTAAAATTAATAAATTGATTTTTTACTTTTAATTTATGTTTTATTAATTTATTCTTTTTAAATTAAATATTTTCATTTATTATTCATAAAGTTATTAATAATAAATATTAAATTAAAATGTTTAATTTATAATATACAAGAGGATATAATAAATAACATCACAATGTTTATTTTTATTATTATCAATCCGATTTTATCCATTAAAATTAAGGAATGAATTAAATTTATAATATAAAATTAATAATATCAAAAATTGTATAGAATACTATAAAAAAATATATACTAATTCTTAAAATAGATTTTCCAAAAACTAAAAAAATTTACTCATCTTCAATTTTAATATTAAAAAGTTGATCCCCAATTTTAACTTCATAATTTGATAATGATGAGCTTAATTCAAATTTATTCCCATTTAAAATAAACCAAGTACCATGAGTACTAAATTTTCCTTTTCCATTTCCATCACAAAGAATCCATTTATTATTATAATTATTAAAAAAAAAAGTAGAATGAATTCTTGATAAATGAGAATTATCTAAAGTAATTGTACAATTATCTCTTCCAATAGAAATATGATTATAAGAAGTATCAAATTTATATTCTTTATATTTATTATGATGGAATTCTTTTTTATTATCATCAAAAACTTTAATATTTAAATTATTATTACTATCAATATTAAAAGAAATTAAATTTTGTCCTAAAATTAGATATTTATTAAAATTATCATCACAATTTAAATAATAATCACTATAAATTCTAACATACATTAAAAATTTATTTTCTTTTATTTCAGAATTTAAATTTTGAATATAATAATGAGCCCTTTTCCTATCATAATAAATAACAAATAATTTAGTTAATTTAATATCTTTATATAAATTTATTATTATATCATTTACAATTTCATCTTTTTCTATTTCATTTAAACCAAAAAAAGTCATTCCATCTCTTTTTTGTCTTAAACCTTCATGACAACCTGATGCATCAATATGAATTATTTTCCCATTAAATAAATTAGAATTATTTACTTCAGATAATATTAATTTTGGTGCTAATTCAATTTCTTCATCTAATACAATATTATCAAAATCTATATTAATTTCTTTATTTTTTTTCTTTTTTTGATTTAATATTTCATATGTTGATTTAGATTTTTTTGATATTTTTCTTCCATATGAATAATTATCTTCTGTTGTAAAAATTTGAGTTAAGTTTTTAATTGATGATGAACTATGTGATGATATACTATTATCTAAAGATATTTGACTTATACTTTTATTATTATTATCAAAAGAATTATTATTTTTGAAAAAATTACATTTTGATATTATATTTTTATTATTTTTCTTTATTGTTGATTCTGAAATACTATTTTTTGATGATGATGAAAAATTATCATTTGATTTTTCAATTTCTTCTATTTTATCTTTTGAATATATTATATTAACGTCGTTATTTATATTTTTTTGAGGAATTTTCTCTGTTCTATTTGATGATGCAGATATTATAAATGAATATTTTTTGTTTGAATCATTATTTGAATTTGAGTTTTTTGTATTTGTGTTTGAATTTGAATTTTTTGATTTGGAAATGTTTTCATTTTGAATTTTCGAATTTTCTATTTCTTCTTTTTCATCTTTTTTTTCATTTTCATTTATATTTACTTCATTTTCTTTTTCATTTTTTCTCCCACAACATGAGAGAAAATTAGAAAATACTGACATGATTTTTATTTATTTTAAAAATATTATTGGTTATTTTTATTTTTTACATATAATGATTAAAAATTAAAAAAAATACAAAAAATATTGTTGATAAAAACTCCATTAAAATTAACTAATATAAAAATAATTAAAAAGCCAAATAAATAAATTAAAACAAATAAAAGAATAAAAATAAAAAAGATAATTGAATATAGATAAAATTGAAAATAAGACTTTTATAATTTTTAATCTATCATAAATTTTTTAATAATAAAAAGAAAATTTTAGTTTATTATACTTATTAACCAATTAATTTTTCATTTTTACCTTTTTTTTAACATTATTTTCTCCTATTTTTGTACCAAATATTGCTTAATTTATATATTGAAAAGTGATAATAAAATAAATAATTTTAATCTTTTTTCTTTTATTTTATTTTAACATTTATTTAGGATGTAAAATAAATTCAAATAAAATAAAAACAAATAGAGGATTTTATTTCACGTTAATATTACTTATTATTCAAATATTTTTATCAATTTTTTATTTTATTTTACTTAAAAAAAATAAAATCTCTCCTAATATAAATAATCCTCCTAAAAACACAAAAGAATAATCTGATTGAAGAAAATGATAATACATCAAAAAAAAAAATATTGATAGAACCAATGAAAGATTAAGTTTTAAAGAAATTAATATAATGGAAAAGAAATTCTTTGAATGTTATAAAAAAAATATTATCCAATTATTTATACCTTATCCAATAAAATTGTCA
>JAJJLH010002124.1:0-44962 GCA_023806865.1 Isotricha sp. YL-2021a | reverse complement strand
CCAATCCCTCACCAGACCGATAAGACTGCATAAGATTTCGATCACTTAAAGGTGTTGGAGATTTGGTAAGAGTCAACAAAATACCAAGTGTGTATATATTTATAGATTATTCATATGGATATTTTCTTTAAAGCGGACAGGATAAATATGAGTAATATAGGATATGGGTTTATAGTTTTTATGGTGTTATTAGGGGTATCTCTAATTTTGCTACGAATTGGAAAGAAATATTCACCCCCAACAATTTTATGTTTGAGCTCATTAGTTGTGTATATTTTAGGAGCTATTTTTATTATAAGTTTTTATGCTCCCTTAAAGTTTTTTGAGGTTTCAGCAAGCTATTGGTTTTTTTCTTTTGGAATGATGATGGTATTTTTTGCAGTGTATAAATCTATTTCCTTAAGAATGATGATGCACCTGCAAAACAAACCGGCCACCTTAGATTCTATTTTGTCTGAGTATATTCAGCAAGAAAGCTATACGGTAAGGTTAAATATCTTAGTCCAAAATGGGTTTGTTAAAGTTTGTCCAGAGGGGTATCAGTTGACTTTAAAAGGGAAGCGGTATGGAAATATAGTGTTATTTGTTCAAAAAATATTTGGTATTAACCAAAGTGGATAACCAAGAGACTTTTTTATTTCTTCATATCCAGAGATACGAAAAAAATTATGAGCTGTCTATTAGAAATGGTCGTCATATCGTAAGGATAAAAATATGTTAGGGAGGAGCTTAGGTTAGTATGACTAATGTTCCTTTGGAAATTTTATTTAAAATAGCCTAAAGAATATATTAGTGTGTAAAATTTGTTCTAGATTTGAAAGGGAGTAAATAATAATGATAATAGTCTATAAAGGATTAATATATGTAATATATGAATTAAAGAGAAAGAAAGATTATAAAGAGGCATATGAAATTAATACAGAGGATAATTTAGAAAATATTTTTAATAAATTGTTATTTATTTTTTAAAAATATTTTGATTATTAATCTACATCTTTACTTTTATTAATAAAAAAAATTTTTTATTTTTTATGGGAAATTAATTTAATTTTCAATTTTTGATTTTAAAAAAATAATTATTTTAATATAATGAAATTTATTGAATAATAAATTGTTAAATTTTTTTATGAAAATTTTATTTAATTTATTAAACAATAAATATAATTTATTTATTTAATGAATGTGAGTATGGGATATTTTAATTAATTGAAGAATAAATAATTATAATAATAAATATATTGAAAAATATAAAAAATCCAAAAAAAAATTGATTTTTAAATTCCAAAAAAAAAATTAAAAAAAAAATTAAAACTAAATGTCAGATAATATAATAAAAGAAGAAATCTCCATAAATCCAAATAAAAAAGAAGAAATATTATCAATTCCTCCAGATCCATTATTAAATCCCTTATTTCAAAATTCTCAAATTCAAAACAATCATTCTCAAATATGTGATTTTATATTAAAAGATAAATTAGGTGAAGGAACATTTGGAATAGTTCGTTTAGGAATAAACAAACAAACAAATGAAAAAGTTGCAATAAAAATAATGAATAAATTAAAAATATTACAATATGAAGATAAAACAAGAATAGAAAGAGAAATAAAAATATTAAAATGTTTACATCATCCAAATATAGTTCATTTATATAATGTAATACAATCAGATAAATCAATATATTTAATAATGGAATATATTTCAGGAAAAGAATTATTTGATTATATAACAACAAAAAAAAAATTAGATGAAATTGAAGCATGTAAATTTTATCAACAAATAATAAGTGGAATTGAATATATGAATAAATTAAAAATAGTACATCGTGATATAAAACCAGAAAATTTATTATTAGATGATAAAAATATAAATTTAAAAATAGTAGATTTTGGTTTAAGTAATATTTATGATAATAAAAATAATCAAATACTAAAATCTGCTTGTGGTAGTCCATCATATGCTGCTCCTGAAATGTTAAATGGAAAAGAATATAAAGCTTGTAAAGTTGATATATGGAGTTCTGGTATTGTTTTATTTGCTATGATTTGTGGATTTTTACCTTTTGAAAATGAAGATAATGATAATGAAAAATTATATAAAAAAATCATTAATGGAAAATTTAATATTCCTAATTTTGTTTCTGAATTAGCTAAAGATTTAATTAAAAGAATTTTAGTTACTAATCCTAATAATAGATTTAATATTAATCAAATTAAAAATCATCCTTGGTTTAATTTATATAGAAAAAATGGAAAAAATTTTGTTTATGAAGGATTATTAATTAATACTATTGTTATTCCAATTGATGAAAATGTTGTTATTGAAATGGGAAATAAATTTAAATTAAATTTAGAAGAAATTAGAACTTGTATTTTATCAAATAGACATAATGATATTTCTACTTTATATTATTTAATATTAAAAAAAAAATTAAGAGAAGGAAAAAAAAGTGTTGCTGATTTAAAAAGTGATTTATTTCAAAAATATATTGATGATAAATATAATTTATTTAAGAATTATAATTGTGATTTTAATAAAGTTATTGAAGCAAGGAAATATGGTGTTTTAAAAGAAAAAGAAAGATATCAAAAAAGGAAAGTTAAAAGTTTAGATAATAATAATATTGAAAGTAAGAGATTTTCTCTTTATTTTCCTCATAATAAAATTAATAATTATAGAATTAAAAGTTATAAAAATGATAATTCAAGACCTTTAAGTAAGAATAATAATGATAAAAGTATTGAAAGAAGTTTAAATAAAGATATGAATAATTATTTAAATATGAAAAAAATTGATAAAGATAAAAAATGGTCTACTGAAAGAAAAATTTTAATTACTGAAAATAATAAAATTAATAATCCTATTCAAAATTATAAAATGAGTATAAATGATATTGATAAAAAAAAAAATTTCAATACTGATATGAATAGAAATAATAGTAATTTTAATATTGATATTAATAAAAATAATATAATGCAAAAAAAAATTAATTCTAAAAAAATGAATCAATATTTAACATCAAATCAAAATTTTAATAATTCAATTAAAAAATTAGCTCTAAATTCTTTTATTCAAAAAGATGATAATTTCATTCCAGTTGATTTAATTTCAATTTCTTTTAAACCCAAAATTTTTTTAAAAGATTCTCTTATTCAATCTTTAAAATTAAATAAAATTAAATATAGAGCACCTACTAAAAATAAATTTATAATTGATAATTTAAAAGAAGGTTTAATTATTGAAATTATTATTTCTGAAGATGATGAAATACCAAATGCACATATTTTTAAAATTAAAAGAATTAGAGGGACTAATTTTTCTTATTGTAAACTTTCTCGACTTATTTTATCAAAGATTGATCTTTAATTTTGAAATTTATATCAATAATAAAATGAATGTATATTTATGATTTTTTTATTTAAAAAAAAGTTAGGTATTAATTAGTAAAATTATAAATATATTTTTTTGGGAATTAAATTCAAAAAAAAATAATTTAAAAAATATTATACAAAAACATTTTTTCACATACTCATAACAAAATTATAAAAAAGAAAAAATATTATCTTTGTTATCAAAGATAAAATTATTAAATATAAAAGACTAAGAATTCAAAAAATAATAAATCAAGTAAATTTTTTTATTTTAACATTAACCATTTACAAAAATATATTTTATATAATTTTATATATTATCAACAAATAAATAAAAGTAAAATTTTAAATAAAAAAAAAAATAATTTAAAATGAAAAATTTTACAAGGAAATCAGTAATAGATATAAATTTATTCCCATTAGACACTTTATATAAATCACCAAAAAAATTAAAAAAATACTTTGATAAAAATTTTAAATCAAATTCTAATAAAAAAAACAATAAAAACAAAATAATTACTCAATCACCAACATCAACAAGAAACACATCATCAAGATCTCCAAATAAAAGAACAAAAAGAGACTCTGCTTTATCAAATACATATAACGATCCTAGATTTGGTTTAAAAAGAAAATTAAATGAAATAGAAAAAGAATCTCAAAAAAAAAGAATAATAACAAATCGAAATAGAGAAATAAATTATTTACAAAAAGAAAGACAAAAATTAAAAAAAATATTAGTTTTAACAAGAGAACCTCATTCACTAAGAATATTATCAAATAAAATATTACATATTAATTTAAGAATATCAAAATTAATAAAATTAAATGATTGGTTAATAATTCATCCAAATGAAATTGATAGACAAATTTTAATGAATAAACCAAAATTAAAAAGACATAATAGTAGTTTAAATTTAAATGATATAGATTTCTCATCAATGAAAAATGATATGCAAAAAATAAATGGATATTTAAAAATAAATAAAATAAATAGAGATGCTGAAATTATTGATTTAGGAACTGATATTGAAAATATAACTGATAATAAACCTTCTTTTTTATTTGAAAGAAATAAAAAAAGTAATTTATTTACTCCAAGTACTGAATTTTGTGGTTCGAAAAGAAAATTAGGAGCTACTACAATGTATTCTAAATCTTTTAAACCAAGTGGTTTTACTAAAAGTAGAAATGATAATGAGAAAGTTAATTTTAGGAAATATGCAAAAACTTTTGAAGATTTATATTATGAAATTGAAGAGAAAAATAAAAATAAAATATTTGATTTAACACAAAAAACTATTGATACTATTAATAAAAATAAAAATTGTGATTTTGATGATTTGAATTTAAATATTAATTCTTCTAGAGATAAATCAAGTTCTACAAGACCAAAAACTTCATATAGTTTATTTAATAAGAAAACTTGTATTCCAAATTTAAAAAGAATTAATAATAATATAATTAATAAAAATAAAAATGAATTTGATGAATATAATAAACATAGTTTAACTGAAAGAAAAAGAAATACAAATTTTAATAATTTAGTATATAAAGTTTTAAATGATACTGGAGTAATAAAAGATTCAATTAAAATAACAATTAAAGAAGAAACAAAAGCAAAAAAAGATAGTGAATCAGTTTTATTAAAATTAGCAAATAAATTAAATAAAAAAATAAAAGTTGAACCAAAAAAAATATATTATGAAGGAGAAACATATGAAGAACAATTAATAAATAAATTAAAAAAAATCCCAATTCCAGCAAGAAATGAATTTAGAAAAGTATATAAAAAAATATTAAATGATGATAGAATATTAGATAAAAATAATTTTAATTCTGAAGATTTATATGAAGTTCAATTAAAAAAAATAAAAGAAGCAAAAAGATTAAAAGATGAAGCATATAAAACAATGTATATTTTAAAAGAAAATTTATTAACTGGAAGAGAAGATAAAGAAGTTTTTAAAGATGAAATGATATTTGATAATTATGGAAATATTGATGGATTGGAATGGTTAATTAAAAAACATACTATTTTAGATAGTACTAATAAATTTATTGGAGCATATAATCCAAAAGAAAAATTTATTTTAAATATACATTATCCTGTTTAATTTTTATATGTGGTTAAAAAATCGATTTTTTATTATCTTTTTTTATAAATAAAAAGAAGAATATGTTTGAGAAAAAAATATGTTATATGTTTATTTATTTTTAATTTTTTTATTTTTGGTTACTATTTATTATTTGGTTTAGTATAGATAAAATTTTATTTTTTTAAATATTAAAAAATTAAATAATGGATAATAAAGTTTATATTTCAAAAAAATCATCTGAATTAAATAATCAAAAAATAAATAATATCATAAGTAATAAAATAACAAAATCAAAAGGACTAAAAAAAAACTTATTAAAAAAACAATATGAATTAAGTGAAGAGCAATTAATAAAAGAGATGGAAGATCCAAATAATTCATATGTAAAAGATGATTTAAATAACTTATTCCAAATTAGAAATGATATAATATCCTTAAGAGAATATTTTGAAAAACTTAATCCTCAACAATTAGAAGAAATACAAAAAATAAATGATTTAGAAGAAGAAATAAAAAAAGAATATAATTCTTCATATGAATTTACCCCATATTTTAATGGATTAAAAGAAGTAGTTGATGAATATTATAAAAAAAACAATATAATAATAAAAGAAATAAATGAAAAATATGAAAATTATGAAAAAATATATAATTCACTCGGACATGAAACATATAATAGAATTTTAAGATTATTTGAAAAATATTGTTATTATGGTAGAACATTTACAAATTATAAAATGGAATATTCTCAATTTGTAGCAATGCATATTGATAATAATTTATATGAATTAACTTTACCAAAAGGTGATATTGAAGTTATTTATAATAAAATTAAAAATAATATTGGTGAAAATAAAGATGTTTCTTTCGAAGATTTTTTCTTTATTTTACAAGAAATTTCTAAACATTTATATGAATGGGAAGATGATTCTAATATGAGATTAAAATATTTAATTAATAATAATTATGTTGGATTACCTGCTTTAATTATAAGTAATAATGATAAAAAATTACAAAGATGGTTTTATTTATTAAATACTAAAGAATTAAAGAATGTTGTTAAAAAATATATTGGAAGAATTTATTCTTTATTTCTTAAATATTGTGATAATAGAAAAAAATTGTCTATACAAAATTTTATTAAAATTGTTCAAGATAAAAAACTTGTTCCTGTTTTTTTAAGTTCTAAAGAAGTTATTTATATATTGAATTATATTAAATATCAAAGAAAACAATTAGTTCCTAAAGGAGAATTAGATTTTCTTCTTTTTATTGAGAGTATTTGTATTGCTTCTTTAAAATCTTTTGATAAATATTTGGAAGAAGGTGGAGAAAATGATATTAATAATAATGAAAATAATGAAGATGTGAAAGATGATAATAAACAATTAAGGAAAATCATTATTACTTCTTCAATGATTGAAAATGAACATAAAGATAAAAAATATATTGAAAATCATGAAAGATTAGAAATTTTTATTAATTCAATATTACAAAAATAATATTTAAATTTTTATATATTTAATTATAATTATATTATTATAATTTAAAAATATTTATTTTTTTAAAAAAAAACAAACAATATTTTTTATTTTTAAAAAAAAATATTATGAACAATAAAAATTTCCTAATTTCATTTCTAATTATATTAACATTAAAAATATCACTTCAATTAACATGTGATAAAGTAGCATCATTACCTGAAAATTTTGATAACCTTTTACCAAATTACCAACTTTTACCTCGTGTACATATATTTAATTATTTCTTCTTATCAGAATCAAATTCAAATTCAGATGACATAAAATTAAAAATTAACATAACAAAACCTTCAATTTTTAAATTACAAATAACACCAATTCATGCTAGAATGAAAATAACTTTTGAAAATTATTCAAAAAATGCAAAAAGTGGAATTCCAATTGATTTTAATATATATAAAGAAGATAAATTAATTGAAGGATTAATTACAATTAAATTTAGTAATATTATTAATGAACAAGATACAATGTCAATTGAAATGATTAATACAATGTCAAGTGATACTTTTTGTAATGAACCTTATATGCTTTTAGAAATTGCTTTTGAAGATTATGAACATTATAAATTAAGATTGAAAGATATTAATCAACAAAATAAAAATTTATTTGATTTTAATAAAGATTTTTTTCAAATTTTTCAAGATATTAAAAATGCTGAAGTTAAAAAAAAAGGAAAAGATTTATTAGTTCAAAAAGTAAAAAAAGATATTTCGCCTTATAAATTAAATATTTTATATCCTGAAGGTGAATATTTGACTTTATATAAAATTTATGTTTATAATATTTTCCATTTGACAATTCCACAAGATGAAGAAGTAAATAATATTAATTTAAATAATACTGAAAATGAAATAACAATATTAACAAAATATTTTATTAAATTCCAAATGTATTCTGAATTTTTAATAGGAGGTTCAATTAGAATATTAATTATAAAAAAAAGTGAAAAAGAACATTTATATAATTTAAAATGTTTATCAATTGGTAAATGTATAATGTCAAAAAGAAATTCAAAAAATTTAATTTTATTAGAAACTATATTAACACCAGGTGACTATGAAATATTATTTATTGATATTAATAATGATTCAATAATTCAAGATTCAAAATTATATAATTTACCAATTTCATTAGGAATTAAAATAAAATATATGAAAAAAACACAAAATAGATATAATTGTAATGGAAAAAGACTTCCTCCAAATTTTGAAACTTTATTTGATAGAAATAAAGAATATTTTGAATATAAAGGAGATATAATTTTTAATTTAAAAATATTAAAAGATGAATTTTATTTATCAATTCCAAATAATGATGATTATATTTTAAGATTAAATACATATTATTCAGATGGTAATAATATTGATATTAAAGTATATGAAATACAAAGTGAAGATATAAATGATAAAATATTATATACTAAAAATTCATTTTGGGGAGGACAAAGTTCAATAGTAACTTTATTATCAAAAGGAAAAAAATATTCAATTGAATTTGATTATTCTTCTTCTTTTTTTGCTCAAAATGAAAGAAAAAGTTGTGAAATTTTTTATTTAAAAATGGCTTTAGGTTCTATTGATTATATAAAAAAAATTGCTCCTTTTTCTTTTTTTTCACAACAATCTTGTAATGATTATTATAGTACTTCTATTAATAAAACTATTGATGAATTTATTGGAAAATTTTCTGAAAAACATTCTGATTTAAATAATTATAAATTTTATGAATATGAAATTATAAGTAAAGATTTAATGACTTATAATAATTTAGATGAGACTTTTTTTAAAGAATCATTACAAGATTTTTCTATTATTTATTCAGGAAGTTTTATAATTAAAGAAGATATTAATTTTTATATTGAATGTATATCTGAATTTATTACTGGAATAATTATTCCAATTATTATTCCAATAAGTGAAAAATCAAATTTTGATTTAACAAATGAGTATTTTAGAAAATTTTTATTACATAAATCTAGAATTAATATGAAATTAACTGAAGGAAAATACCAATTAATTTTAGTTCATGGATTATCACAATATACTTCTAGTCATAGTGAATTTAATTTAGAATCAGAATCTATTTTCAATTCTCATAAAATACCAAAATGTGTTAATTTTAAAATTAGAATTGTTTCCATTTTATTAGATTCAAAAAATAAAAAAAAATGGGAATGTAATTTTGTAAAATATCATCATGTTCCATATAATTTAAATATTAAAAATGAACAAGATAAATATTATTATTTTAATCATCATCTCTTAATTCCTTTAGAAGAAAGTAAATTTGAGATTAATATTCCTGAAAATAGTAAATATTTACTTAAAATAAGAATACAATTTAAAGATTATTCTGATGTTGATAGTATGTATTTTAGACTTGAAGATAAAAATAATAAAACATTAATAATAAGTAAAAAAGAAATATCAGAAGAAGGAGAAAAATCAAGTACATATTATTTATATTATTTACTTGAAAATGATAATAAATTTATAATTAGATTTCTTAATAAATATAAAAATTTTGGTACTTTTTTTGATAAATGTAGATTATTTACTTTAGAATTTTCTATAATTAATACAAAAAATATTATTAGTAATGAATGTATTAATTTAAAACCTGATATTAAAAATGTAATTTATTCAAGACTAATTGATCAAGATAATTCATTGACAGAATATAAATCTGAAAGTGTTTTTAATATGTTTTATAAACATTTATATGGAGAAACAGTAAATCAAAAAGGAGAAACATTTTTAAATAAATATGATGCAATTTCCTCATTAACATCACAACATTCTCTTTTTCAATTTAAATTTAATTTAAATAATACACCAAATATGTATTTTTCATATGATTTTGAAATTAAAAATGATTTATCAAGAATTACTTTATTAATAGAAACTCCATATGGTTTACCAATAAATTTATTTGCCAAAATTTATGTATTAGAACAATCAAATTATAATTACAAAATAAATAATGAATTAAATAATACTCAAAATTTAATAAATGAATTAATAGCTAATCAAGATATGGAAGAAGAAAATATTTTATCAATAAGAGGATTATTATTAACATATGGTAAATATAAAGTAATTTTTGGTATAAATAAATCAATGATAAATAAAAATATTTTAGATTTATTAAATTTTAATTTATGTGTTGCATTCACTGCAAAATTAATAATAGAAAATAAATCATATAATTCAATTTCAAAAGGTGCTTTTGGATTAAATGAACATTGTCCTTTTATTGAAATGCCAAAAAATTTAAATATTCCAGGTTGGATTGAAAGAGATACTTCATATACAATTAATAATATGCAAAGATTTAAAATTAAAAGTGAGAAATTAATGAGAAGTTTTTATATTAAAGAAAAATCACTTTTTAAATTATATATTCCTGATGAAGATGGTATTTTTGCTCATAATTCTATTACACTTTCTAAAGAAAATGATAATCAAATGAAAATTTTGATTTTTAAAAAAGGAGTTAAAAAAAATTTTATTAGTTATGTTTTAGATATTGGAATTTATAATTTTGAAATTGAATTTAATATAAATCAAAATAAACAATATTATAAAAAAAATGATGAATATGATCATTTATGTTTATATTTTGATATTTTATTATCAATAATACCAATTAAAGAAATAAATGATTTTGAAAATTTAAATAATATGAATTTATGTATAAATAGAGGATTAGAATTAATAGAAGAAGTTGAAAAAGATGTTGATAATGATTATCAAAGAATAATATTTAAAAATATAGAAGATTCAAAAAATGATAAAATATTCAAACAATAAAAATAATTCCTAATGAATTAGGAAAAACAAGATTTGAATTAGAATTTATATATAATTCATATATTGATCCTTTATATACTTTTATTCCATATAAAATGATAGGAAAAAAAAGAAGATTAACACAAGCAAAAATAATAAAAAATGCAAATTTTATTTGGTTAAATTTAGAAGTTGAAAAAAATACAACATATGAAATTGATTTAATTTCAAGATGTTATAATTCAATTTCTTTATGTTCAACTGCAACAATTTCTTATAATTATTATAATATTTTAGCAGAAAAACAAGAAACTAAAAAAATTCAATGTGAAAATAATGATTTTTTACCTAGTCATTTATTTGTTACTGAAGAAAATAATTTTGGCGATTTAATTAAAAAATATGGAAATTTACCTGATAAAGTTACTGGAGAATTTTATTTTTATGGAAAATTTTTTCTTCCTAAAATTAGTAATTCTTTAAGAACTGAATTTATGATTTTAGAAGAGTCTATTATTTTTATTCAAGTTAATCCTCTTTATAAAATTAATAATAATAATATTTTTATTGAAATTTATCACAATTCTGATATTTATTTTAGATTTGGAAGTTCTGAATTTAATGGCTTGATTATTGAAAGTATTTCTAATTTTGATGCTTTAGATAATTCAAATAGTAAATTTTTAACATATTATTTAGATATTATTTTTGATAAAACTTTAACAAAATGTGAAAGTTTTGAAATTATATTTAGTATTATACCTAAAAAAATTTATAAGGATATTTATACAAATTGTAATAATATAAATGAAGATTTATTAAATAAAGAAAATATTCCTTATTTATTAGAAATATCAAAAACTAAAAATTATCAATATATATCATATTGTAGTGAATATAAAGGATTTTATTTAAATGCACGTACTAATAATTTAGAAAAAGAAATAACACTTTTAATAAAGGAAAAAGTTAATTTAAATATAAATTTAAAATATGTTCATTCAGATAATTATATGGATATTTCATTAAAAGATGATAATTTACTTTATATATTAGGAACAGAAACAATTGATAATTCACATAAAAATGGAATTTGGATTAATAAAAACATATTTACAAATTTAAATCCAGGAAAATATACAATTAAATTAACTTATCATAAAATATTCACATACTTTTTATCAAAAATATATAATGATACAGAATTAAATGAAATATGTAATTCTTTCAATTTAGACATTTCCTCATCTTTAATAAATAAAAATGAAACAATATCAAATGAAAATAATGAATTAAATGAATTAGAATATCATTATTTTGAAAATTCAGAAATAATAAATGTTTTCCCATCAAATTTAAATAATATAAGATTAGGAAATAAATTAGATTTAAATATCAAATTTTCAAATGACTTCATTACAAATTCAAATCAATTACTAGAAATGAAATCAATGATTTATTTAAAAGAATATGACGAATTAAACAATATAATTCAAGGAGAAAAAATAATTCCAAATTACATAGGAGATTTTAAAAGTGATTCAATAACATTTACATTTGAAATAAATGAAAATATCTTTTCAATAAAAAAATGTTATAAATTATTTTACAATCCAAACACATTTAATAATTCTATTGAATATAATTTAAAAGATTTATCAATTTCATCAGAAAATCATATTTATTGTACAATGAGATGTGATTGTAATCCAAAAAGTAATTTTATATGTTCATTAAATAATAAATGTAGATGTAAATTTCCTTATAAAGGAATAAATTGTTATGAATGTGAAGAAGGTTATACAAAAAGTGAAGATGGAATTTGTATAGATAATAAATTAACAAATATTATTTGTACTGATAAAGAAACTTGTAATGATCAAGGTTATTGTAAAATACCTTTTTCTTCTTTTAATCCTTATGATATTAATTTGATTAATCCTTGTATATGTAATAATGGATTTGGTAATAAAAAAGGTTTTCCTTCAATTAATTTTTGTAATAAATGCATAAATGAAAATGACTTTTATCCTTTTTGTGAAGATGAAAAATTTAATATTGAAAATAATGAAATTATAAAATTTGGTTGGAGTAGTTCTTGTAATAATATAATAAGAGCTCCTATTTTAAAAGAAAAATTATTTGATTTACAAAAAAGTGATTCATCTTTAATTTTAAGTGAAATTTATAAAGTTAATGAAGAAATTGAAAAAAGTGAATTTATTATTAGTGAAGAAAGTATTATTAGAATTATGTATGTTTCTAAAGAAATTAATAGAGCAAAAATTTCTATTTTATATAATAAAAATGATAATACTCCGATTATTCAAACTGAAGGAAAAAATGGAATTGAAAGTTTTATTATGAAGTTAAGTCCTAGGGAAGTTCCTTATGTTATTAAAATTGAACATTTTGATTTAAAAATGAGTTGTAATAGATATCAATTAAAAATTGAAATTGAACCTTTAATTGTTATTAATGAGAATTTAAAATGTGATGATAAAAATATTAAAGATAATAATTTTGTTAATGTTGGGAATTTTATTAATAATGAAATTGTTTTAAATGGGAATGATAGTTTAATTTTGAATAATTTTAATTTGAAAAATTTATATTTAAATGGTAATGATATATTAAAAATAAGTAATATTGAAAATAAAGAATTTTTTCAAAATGATAATAATAAGAAAAATTATATAAAAAAAGGAATAATATCAAAAGGAAGAATAAATGAACCATTTGAATATAATATTAAATTAATTGTAAATAATCCAATTACTTTAAGTATAATATCAAGATATTTATTTATTTTAAATGATATATCATTTACAATAACAGATTTAAAATCAAATAATGATATTGCAAATGGAGAATGGATTTTAAATGAAATATCAAATAATGAAAATGATATTAATTTATTTTCTGGATTATCAACTTTATTATTAAAAGGTGAATATAATTTAAAAATAACACAAAATATAATTCCAAATCAATTAATTCAATTATTATATTCAAATAAAAATATTTTAGATACAAATAAAATTTGTTTTAACTTTAATTTAAATTTACAATCAGTTCCAATAGAAGAAATATCTGAAGTTGAAAATCCATTTTTTTATGATAAAGTAAATAAAATTATAAGTATTGATCCACCAAATGCAAGTTCACAAAAAGTAAATGAAAAAATGATAATATATATAACATTCAATTATAGAATAAGTACAAAATTAAAAATTTTACCAAATAATAACATACCATTAAATCAAACATTTTATTTAGAAAATACAATAAACCAAAATAAAATATATCCATCAAAATTATCATTATATCAAAATCAATTTAAAATAATTTTCAATGAAAATTCATTAGAATTTAATATGTGTTATGAATTAAAATTTAATTTACAAAGATTAATATCTTCAGATAAAAAAGATCAAGAAATAAAATCAGATTATCCTATAATACATAAATATTGTACAAAAACATGTCAATGTAATCCAAATATGAATACAGAATATTCATGTGATTTCATTACTAATAAATGCATTTGTAAATTACCTTATATTGGTGATTTATGTATGGAATGTATTGATGGTTATTTTTTAAATAATGGAAAATGTATTAGTTTAAATAATTGTAATAAAAATTTTTGTAATGGAAATGGAATTTGTATTAAAGATAATTTAAATAATAAAAATAATATTAAATGTCAATGTAAAAATAATTTTATAGGAGAAAAATGTGATAAATGTTCAAATAATAATAAAATTTATCCTAATTGTGAAAATATTAATGAGATTAATTATAGTAAAAATAAAGGAAGTTTAATTAATTTTTCTCAATTAGGAAGAAGTGATAATGATTGTTCATTTCAATTTATTCCTTCAAATTTAAATAATTTAGGTTATTTACAATTAGATGGAAATATGCATATTAGTGGAAAATATTCTATTAAAAATATTAAAGGTAAAAATCATATTACTTCATTTAATTTAAATAAAATATCTCATATTAAAATTTATATTGAACAATCTAAAGAAAATTTCTTAGTAGGAATTTATCTTCTTGATAAAGATGAAAAGATATTAAGTATTAGTAAAAATATTAAAGGACCTGATGGAAGTGATAGTGTTTCTATATTAGATTTTATTGCTGATAGTGGAAAATATTATTTGTATTATTCAATTAATGATATTTCAAATTTTGGAAATGATTTTAATTCTTTTGATGTTTTAAATAATTTTAATCCTGATAATTTATGTAAAAATATTTATTTAGAAATGCAAATTAATACAATTGAAAGAGAATATTCAAATATTGAAATAATTAATAAAAATAATGATAAATGTAATTTAAATTTAAATAATAATGAAGAAGTTAATAATGATCCAATTATACCTCAAGATTTATCTTTATATAATAATAATGAAAATCCAGATTATAATAAAATATCTAATGAAGGATTAATTAAAAATTATATTCATTTTAGAAATAAAAATTCAAATAAAGAAATTGATTATTTTCATTATGAATATTTATATATTCCTGATTATGTAAATGAACATTTTCATATTGAATTAAGTTTAGATAGTAAATTTCTTCATAGTCAAATAGGAATATTATTTGAAGTAATTGAAATAAATGATGAATTAAGAAATAAAATAAATACATTAAAAAAAGAAAATAATTTAATTTCAAAAAAATTAATTCAAACATTAGGAAATTCTCAAATTAAATCACCAATATGTTCTCTTCATTGTTTCATAGGAAATAAAAAATTTAATTCTTACTTAATAAAAAGAGTTTTACCAAACGATACTTTATTTCGAATTTGGTTATATGATATTTCTCAAAATCCTTTAATTTTAGATAATATATTTTTAACATATGAAAAAAATTTATGTCTTCAATATAAAATAACATTAAGATTATATACAGAAAAATTACATGAAAATATATTACAATCATCATCATTATGTACATATAATGAATTACCAAATGATTTAAATACAAAAGATTATTTTGGTGACAGTAATTATATAAAAAAATATGGTTTTCATATTTTAGATAATTTCAGAATTGATAGATTAAATAATAGTATTCACATAATGAAATTTACAATTGATAAAAATCAAATGTTTAGAATGTTACTTACACCAGGGAGAATTAATGTAGAAATTCTAATGTATTATTATAATGAAACTAATTATCCAAATATTATTTCAAAATGTGATTCTAGAATTGGTGAATGCTCTTTAGTATTTGAATTACCTATTGGTTCATATGGGATTTATTTTAAATTTTATCCTCCTAGTTCAGGTTATACTAAATGTGAAAATATTAAAATGGAATTGTCAATGATGAATTTTGATACTTTAGGTAGTCATATTCAAAGAATGAATTTTAGAAATAAAAAAAAAGATAATAATGGTAATATTATTTTTACTCCTATTAATTTTATTAATCATATTAAAAAACCCAATTTATATAATAAACCTTTAGATTCTATAACATATATTTTTCAATTAAGTGATTTAAGTATTTTTGATATTGATGAAGATAAAAATAAAATTGCAATAAATGAACATGTACAAATTGAAAATTTTGAATTTTATATTAAACCAGAAGATGATAGGAAAATTAAATTAATTACATATATTCAAAGTGATTTTACATTTTTAGATGCTGCACCTTATTTAATTTATTATCCAGAAAATAATAATGAAGGGAGAATTTTATATATTCCAAATCATAAAAAAAATTTTAATAATATTATAACTCATAGATTATCATATGGTAAATATTCTTTATCTTTAAGATATTATAAACCTATTCATTTAAAAATAAATTCTAAAGAAGATATTCAATTAGAAAAAGCAAATTTTGGTGAAATACATTTTGATATTCAATTTATAAATTTATCAAATGATATTGTATCAATTAAAACACAAACATCAATAATAAATTTGGATCCATATACATCAAATTCAAAATTATCAAATAATTACATTTGTAGAAAATTTGGTATTCCAATACCAAAAACATTTGATTCATTACGTTATTTATTATTTAATTCAGAAACTCACATAATAGATGAATATATTTTACCTCCTTTAGGAGAAGGTGAAGATAGAATTAAATTTAAAGTAAATAGATTTCCAAAATCAATATTTAGAATATATATAGAAAGTAAAATTGTCAATATTAAAATTTCATTATATAAACAAAATCCAAATGACAAATTAAATAAATATAATTTAATATCATCAATAACAAATAATAATCATCATTTTGCAACATTAATGGAAATTTTAGATGAGGAATTTTCATATATGATAATATTAAAATATTTAGGTTATAATGAATTAAGAAGTTCATATAGTCAAATTTATTCTAAATCAAATTGTAAATCCTTTAAAATGGAAATTGCAGTTGAAAAAAATCATAATTATGCATGTCCAAATGAAAATCCAAAATATAATTTATTAACAAATATAAAACCAATTCCAAATATTCTTCCAATTAAATATTTAAATAAAAATCAATTTTTTTCATATGATAGTTCATTAGAATATAAAGGAGAAGATAAAGGAAGTGGTTTTTTATATATGTTAAGAAGTGAAAAAGATCAAATACTAAAATTTACTGATTTTAATGTTTATAAATCAATTGATTTTAAATTTTCTGTTATAAATGATTTTATTATGGCTCCAGTAACAATTATGTTAAAAAATAAAAATTCAAATGATTCTATTATTTCATATGGTGAATTATTTGATGGAAGAACTGTTTTATTAATTAAAAATTTACCTAAAGGTTCTTATACAATTGAATTTTATTTTCCTAGTCAAAAAACTTCTTTTAGAAATGAATTAATTTGTTCTATTTATGATATTGTTATTGAAGCAAAAAAATCTAGTAATCATTTTAAGGAAAAAGAATTGGCTAATGTTATTGAATTAAATAATAATGATTTTGATATACCTGGGAGAATTCCTTTTAGTTTAAATGAACCTAAGTTTATTTTAGATTATGAACATGCTTATATTAATTATGATAATTATTATTTAATGAGATTTAATAAAAGTGAAAGAGGGGTTTTTAAAAATAGAGTTTTTAATAGTTTGATTAATAAAATTGAGTTTAATTTAAATTATGAATCTGTTTGTTATTTTAATGTTGAATTGTTAAATAAAAAAAATGATAAAATTGAAATTGCTATTGAGAAAATTACTAAATTTTCTAATAATATTAATTTATTACTTCAAAAAGGATTTTATATTTTATTAATTAAAATGACAGAATTTAGTGAAAATAATACTTTTGATTCAATAAATGAAAAAGATTTATTAGAAAAAATATTCAATTTATATATTGGAATTTCACCTTTAAATAGAATTAAAGATATATATAATTATAACAATATAATATCAACTTATCATCAATGTATTACAAATATTTTACCAAATTTAATAATAATTCCAAAAAATGAAAAAGAATATAAATATATAAATAATGTTTTTACAATTAATAGATATGATATTAAAAATGATGTAATATCAAATACAACTGTTATTTTAAATAATTCAAATATGAATAGAATTATTGCAGAAATTGGAACTGACTATGTTTTTAATAAAATATATTTAAATGTTATTTCAGGAAATAATAAAAAATATTATATGAAATTATCAAATAATGTTGGTTTTATTGATGTATTATTACCAAAAGGAAATTATACTCTTCAATTAGTTTTAGATGATGAAATAAAAGTAAATAAAAATAATTTAACTTGTATTTTATTAAGTATTAATATTCATATTATTGAATTATATAAAAGAGTTTCAGTAAAAGGAATTTTAGGTGAAAATAAAATAAATGAATATTCTTCTTTTTATAATAAAAAATGTGATGGTGTTATTATTCCTTTATCAATAAATGCTAATGACAAAAATAATAATAAAGTTCAATATTTAAATCATTTTGATAATGCTTTATATTTTATAAATAATCAAAAAACAAAATATAAAAAAAATATAAATGAAATTGATATAAATGCAAATGGAAATATATTTTTATTAATATCAACATATATAACAATACCAAATCAATTTAATATAATACCAAAAATAATAGTAAATGGGAAAATAAAAAAATATTTTAAACAATCTAAATTAAGTTATATAAGTCAAGATTTAAAACAAAGAAAAACATTTTATCATTTACAAAATAATAAAAATAATGAATATTATACTCTTCAATTAAGTTTAGAAAAAGATTTAATAAATGAAAAAATTTGTCCAAATTATGATATGGATATTCAAATAAAAGAAATAGATACTTTAATACAAAATTTAAAATGTAATGTAAAAGATAATAAAATAATCTTAAGTAAAAAACCAAAAAAAAATATAGGAAAAATATCAACAAATTCATATAAAGAAGAATTAAATTATGTATTTTTAACAGAGAGAGAATATTCAACATTATCAAATAAAGAAAAATATCTTTCATATATGATTAATTTTACATTATCAGAAGGAGAATATTATAATAATAATTTAACATCATATTTTATTACTTTAGATTTAGGATATGATACTTTAATAAGTGAATTTTCAATTTATTTAATTAAAGATAATAATATAATATCAACATCATCATCATTATTTAAAATAGAAAAAGGAGAAAATTTCAATAATCATAAAATTTTACAAACAATAATATCAAATAGTGATGAAAAAGGAGAAAATTTAAAAAATATTTTTGGTGATTATACAATATTAATAACTGAAAATTCATGGCATAATATTTCAAATATATTAAAAGGAACTTCAAATGAAAAAAATGAATTTATTCCTTTATGTTTACCATTTAGTTATTCTTTAAATATTTTAACTAAAGATTATGAAATTGACTCACCTGAAGTTATTTCAATTTATCCTCCTGGACCTGATATTTATAAAATAAATGGTCAAGATTTAAATTTAAAAATTATTTTAAGTAAAAGTCCATATACTAAAAATAAAGAACCTATTACAATGTTATTTAATAGAGATGTTATTATGAATTCTTTTTATTTACAAAAAATTGATGAAAAATTAGATAATTCAACTATTGATAATAATAATGATAAAGATTTTTATCCTTTTTATTTTGGATTTTTATGGACTAAAATTAATGATAATAAAAATCCAAAAATTTATCCTATTAAAGTTTCATCAGCTAATGAAATAAATAATAAAGAATGGTTTCTTATTTTTAATAATGAAGACTTTGAAGATGAATCAAAATATTCTTTAGGATTTAATGATTTTAATTTATATGATAATAATGATTTTATGTTTATTAATTATAGAGGAATATTCAAAAATAAAATAAGAATAAAAACTGGAAAAATGACAAAATCACCTAATGATAATATAATAGAAGATAATAATTTATCAATTAATACAATAATATCTCAATTATTATCAAATGATTTAAATGATTATGAAAAAGAAGAAATTAATCAAATTTCTCCTCCTGATTTAATAACATCATATCAAATGTGTAATGGTAATGGAAAATATATTTATGATAATTTTTTAAATCAATTTATTTGTTCTTGTATAAATGGATTTACTGGAAAACATTGTGAAATATGTGAAGGAAAAATTATTGATAATAAATGCATTGATGAAGAATATAAAGATAATAATATTGATAATGAAAATGAAGATAATATTACTAAAAGTGATAATGAAGAAATAAATAATATAATTCAAGTAAATTATCCTTGTGTTAAATGTTATAATGGTTATTGTGATTTTAAATTAGGAAAATGTATTTGTAATAAAGATTATAAAGGGAAATATTGTGATGAGAGAATAGTAACAGATAATATTTTAAAAGGGAATATTGAAGGTAAATGGATTATTATTAATTCATTTATTAATTTATTTACTCAAATTATTTTTGGTATTTTTATTATTTTTATTTTACTTATATGTATTAGATATATTATGAGACAAAGAAGGAAAAAAAATGGAGGTTATTCTGCATTAGGACAAAATGAAGAAGAAATTGGGAATAATGAAAGTATTAATGATATTAATAATAAAATAAATAAAATTGAAATTATACCTGAAAGTCAAGTTGATTAAATATATTTTTTAATATTAATATTAATTATATTATATAATTTTTTTTATTAACTAATTAATTTTATTTAATATTTTTTTAAATTTAAAATTGTGCAATAAAATAATGAAAAAAAAATAATTAAAATAAAATAATTAATAACTATTTCATATTTAATTTAAATCAAATTTATCATTTTTAAATTAAAAATGTCATTACTTCAAAAAACGACTTTATCAGATTCAAAACAATCAACATATACATCATCAATTCAAACTAATAAAATAACAAAAGAAGACTGTGAAAAAAAAACATTAAATCGTTTTAGTGAATTAAATGATAAACTAACATTTCATAATTATTTTTCATCATATGATTTTAGAGATAATGAAAAAAGTATGTTAGAATTTTGGGAACAAATAATATATTATTTCTATGATGAAATATTTAATACTTTTGGAATGAAAATTTCAGATATTTTACAATATACAAAATTTAGAAATAATAATCCAATTGGTTTAGAAAATATATTAATTCATTTAAATGAATTAAGACATTTTATTACTGAAAAAGAATTAAATAATATAGAATTTTTTAAAAGTGAATTTCCTGATATTTATAATGATAATAATAAATCTTGGTCTCAATATTTTTCTAGCTATGCAAAATCAATATTTAATTTTGGACTTGGTTGTAAAACAGAAAAAAATGAAATTAATATTGATAATATTCAAAAATTAGATAATAATTTAATATTTCTTAATTATCAAATGTTTCAAAATCATTGTGATGATATTTTAAATTTTTTAATTGAAATTTTAAGACAAAAAGATCATGAAGTAATATTAAAAAGTGAATTTAATCAAAATTTACTTGAAAATAATAATATAAGATTTGGAAATCAATATCTTGATTTGTGTTTAAAATTTTTAGTAGGAATAAAGAAAATAGCATTATTTAAAGTAGAAATAAAAGGATTATCATATGATTGTATAAAATTATTAAAATTCCCAAATGATACAGTAACAAATAAAGATTATACAATTATTAATATATTAATTTCAATTGAAAATTTAAATAAAGTTATAGAAGATACAGAAAAAAAAATACTTTTTAATAGAAATAAAGCAAAAGATTGTTTAAAATTAAAAAATAAAGATGGGGCAAGAGAATATTTAAAAAAAGTAAAAATGTATCAAAAAACAAATCAAAATTATACAAATATGATATCAACATTAGAACAAAAGATTTTAGATTTAAAAGAAATGGAAACAAATATTTCAACAAAAAATATATTAAATGAAGCAATTAAAGTTGCAAAAGATATAGGAATTAATTTAGATGATTTTGATAAAATGGCAGATGATTTAAAAGAACAAAAAGATAATCAAAGAGAAGTAAATAATATTATTAAAAATGCTGCAAATGAAAATATTGATGATGAAGAAATTGAAGGAGATTTAAATAAATTAAATAATGATGATTTTGATGGTGGTGAAAATATTGATGATTTTCTTCCTGACCCTCAAAAAAATAAGATTATTTTAAATGATGAAGAAAAGGATAAAAATAAGAATAAAGAATAAATTTTATTATTTTAATTTATATTTTTGTTTCAAATTTTAATTTTTAAAAAAACGTTTTTTTTATTAAGTTTTTTATAAATAATAAATTTTAAATAAATGAAATAATATTTAGAATTCTTCATCAAAATTTAATTTTGTAAGATTATCATATAAAAAATCTTTATTAATTTGATTTAAATTATAAAAATTTCTTTCAATTAGATAATTATCATATTCATTATTAATATAATTTTCCATATCACTTTTTTCAGGTTTTGAAATTATCTTTTCTTCCTTTTCTTTAATTGAAGAAATTGCATTTTCATTTTCATTTTTTTTACAAATAGAACAAACAATATCATCATTTTCTTTCATAGAACACATAAAATGAATTTTATGATCACATTTAAATAAACAAACTACATCTTCTTTTTTAATAGTCTTATTACAAAAATCACATTTTTCAACTTCAAAATAATTTCCACTTGTTGATATTTTAATTAACTCATTTTCATCTTTTAAAATATTAATTGTAAAAATATCACATATTAATTCTAATATTTTTCTACTATGTGTAAAACCATTTAACATTTTAATTAATATTGGTTTAAATTCTTTATATTCAATTTCTTTATTTTGTTGTGTTAAAGATGTCATTATATTTGTTATTTTAACATATGAATACATACTTTCAAAAACTTTTTGAATATCATTTCCTATTTGAGCTTTTATTTCAAATGATTTTGTTTTAATATTTTTTACATTATTTCTAAAATCATAACAGACTTTTATTAAATCAAGCCATGATTTTTCTTTTATTTCATCATCAATAAAATCTTGTTGACAAATATTAATACTTCTATCTAAATTTTCTTCATGTATTTTAAATAAAGAATCATAATTTTTACCTTCATTATTATCTAAATCTTTTATTATTTTGTCAATACCTTCTTTTAATAAAGTATTTGATAAATTTAAAGCATCTTCTAAATTATTTTGTTCAATATAAAAATAAATACAAGCATCATAAACTTCATATTTTAAAAATTTATCTAAACATTCACTTGGATATGAAGCTCTCTTTTTTAAATTTGGTAAAATTTCATTTTTTTTATTACATTCACATAATAAATCAATATGTAAATTTAATAAATTTTGATATATTTCTATTTCTTTATCATCAATTGGTAAATAATCTTCTTTATAATTTGATAATACTTTTTCTAAATATTCTAATTGAATCAATTTATTTGAACTTAATTTTTTTAAAACAAAATTATGATTATTATCATACCATTTAATTATTAATTTAAATAAATTTTCACTTGATAATTTACATAAATCAATAAATTTTGACATACAATAATTTTTAAATTCTTCAAATTTTTTTTGGGAAATACTTTTATATTTTCTTAATATATCATCAATATAATCAAATGTTTTTTTTATTTTATCTTCAAAATTATATTCTGTTAAATATACGTTTAAACATTCTATATCTTCATTTAAAATTTTTAATAAATTGATTTTTACTAAAATAAATGATGTATTTTCTGTTGCTTTTAATAATTCTTTATAATCATTTTCTTTCAATATTAAATTTGAATGATTAATCATATCATTTATATCTTTTGACATATCAACAATCTCATTTGTTGAAATATTATTATTTCTAAAACCAAAAATATTATCAATTTCATTTTTATAATTTTTTATATTTGATTCAATTTTAATTAAAAATTTTGCAGCATCTAATAATATTTCATTATCTAATTTACCAATTTTTACAGAAATTTTAATAATAAAATAATATAAATCAAAATGAATTGAGAATTTATTTAAATTTTTTGCATTTTCAATAATAGTATTTAAAAGAATGAATATATTAGAATTTTTAATTTGTTCATTTTTATATATAATTCCTTCAAATTTTTCAGGAATATATTCTAAAGTAAATAAAGAAGCAAAAATTGTATTAACTGTAAATAATCTAGTTAAAATTGAAAAAACTGATAAAGAATCAAAATTTAATAATTCAGTAAGAATAGTTTTTTTAATCATCCAAAGGAAAATATCTTTGATTAAAAATTCATATTTTTTTTCATTAATTTTCTCCTTTTTAGGATATTTATAACCATCTATACATAAATTAATATACCATAATAATTTATCACCAATATATTGTTTTGAATTCATTAATTCAAATAAAGAAATATTATTTAAAGCATTTTCATAAGAAATAAATTTATCATATTCTATTTCTTTTGATTGTAAAAATATATTATAAATTTTTAAAATAGGCTCAAAAAATTTTTCTTTATTATTCATATATATATCAATTAAAGGGGAAATTAATTTATATTTAATACAAATATTAATAATTTTATCCGAATCTAAACAATTTAAATTCAAATGATTAAAAATAAATCCAAGAATTTCAATATTATTATTTCTAATATAAAAATCAGCAATTTTCAATAAAGCATCAGATCCAATATTTTGATTTTTCATATTATCATTTAAAATAAAAGGTTCTAATTTCTCAATAAAAATTTCAGAAAAATCTTTTTTATCAAAAATAGGTTTAATCTGATTAATTAAATAATCAATATCATCAATTAAAATACAAAACTCCATACAAATATCTAAACAATTATTTAAATCCCCAGTATCAGTATTAATATTACAATATTGATAAATCATTGCTTTTAAAATATTACCAACTTTATTTTTTCTTTCATTTTCATCAATTGGAATATCTGGAAAAGAAATATTTTTTCCCATATAAATATCAACTCCTAATGTAAATCCTTCCATCCATTCACCTTCTATTTTTAAATTATTTAGACTTTGTTCCCAATTTAATAATTGTCCATAAGCGAAATTTTTTTTTGTTAAAATATATAAAGTTTTCCATTTATGAATAATAAAATTATTATAAGTTGGTAATCTTTTATTTTTTTTCTTTTCAGATAAATCTTTTATAAAAGATTGAAATAAAAATAATTCATCCATTTTAATATCATTTAATTCAGGTTTAAATTTTTTATTTATTTGAGGAATAACATTAAAATCTTCTCCTAAAATAATATCACCAGGAGTCATTAAACCAGTATTTAAAATTTTAATACTTTTATACATATCATAAGTATAAATAATAGAATTTGATAAAAAACCCATTCTTAAAATTTGATTAGAATTAACATAATGACCAACTAAAATTAAATCTTGAAAACCATAATTTTTATTTATTTTAATAGTATAAATATAAACAATTTTTTCCCAAGAAATAGAAAATAATCTATATTGTTTATTTATATCAATATCATTAACTCTTGCAATTGGATTTGGATCTAATTTATTTATTTCATCTTCTGTTAAAACTTCTAAAAATTTAGAAGGTATATTTCTAGGAATATAACCAAAACCAAATGATATATCTGGAATGAAAGAAGTAGAAAAATATAATGGACGTTGTATTTTATATAATTGTTTTGGTTCTGGATTTAATTGATAAATAAATACAATTTCTGTACTTGCAATACTAATAATTTGAGGATTGAAATTTTGAAAACAAGGATATTTCTTTTCTTCATCTAATTTTAAAATATCAATTTGATAAAATGGAGTAACTTTATAATAAATAATATTAATATTATTAACATTTAAAAATAAAAAATTTTGAGTTAATATAATTTTATTAACAACACCATCATAATCAGAAGAAATAAATTCAGTAACATAATCATTACATAATAAAAATTTACAACATAAAATTGCATTTTCATGTTCATTTTTTAATAATTTTTTCATTTTCCCAAATTTTAAATCCCATAAAGCAATATTCCCATTTGAATAACCAGAAAGTAAAGTTGTTTTATCATCAGAAATATCCATACTAATAACTTTAGAATTATTATTGTCATTAATAAAACTTTTAATTTCACATTCTTGATCAATTGAAAACATTTTTATTTTTCCATTTGAATCACCTGTAAAAATTAAATCTTCTTTTGCTGTTATTGATGTTATTGGAGTTTTTTCTCTATTTATTTTTTCTGTTAATGCTTGCTTATCTGGAAATTGTAATACTGTTGGTTTTTTATTTGTGTGTGAACGATATGTTGATAATTTAAATATGTTTTTATTTTTTTTTATTGTTGATTCTATGTATGATGTTTCCATATAATTTATAAATTCAATTGAGTTTTTAAATTTTGGAATTTCTATTCTTTTTTTTTTTTCTTTTTCTTTTTTTATATCTGTGTTTAACATTTCATTTAAAATATCAGTTTTTTTTATTGATGATGATTCTTGAATGTGTAATTCGTTTAAATTTTTTTCAGTTGAATTTAAAAAATCTAATGGCTTTGAATTTCCAGTATTATTATCCATTGAAATATCTCCGTATCCTTCAGTTAATTTTAAAATATCATCTGCATTTAAATTAGTATTAACCATTTGATGGTTTAAATTTTCTAATTCTGATAATGGTATTGAACTTAATAAATTGTCAATATCTTTAAATTCATTATCTGACATATTATTTTTTGTAATTTTGAATTATTTTTGATTAATTAATTATTATTTGTCTATTATTTTATTAATTTTTTTTAAAGTTTTTATTTTTAAATAATAAATTATTTAAATTGAATAATTAATAAAAAATAATGCAAGAAGATAATCAATTAACTGATGAATATGACAGAGAATTTATTGCATTAATTACAGGTAAAATAAAGTTATTTAAATAAACATAAATAAAAGATATTAGACAAAGATATATTAAATTTCAAAAACATGATAAATTAAGAATAGAAAGTTGGTTAAAAAAATTATGTCAAGTAACAAATAATTTAGAATGGAAAAAAAATAGAAATTTACATGCAATATTATTATTAGATATGATTTTAAATAAAAGATTTGAAGAACCTTATACAAAATTTGCTCCTGATTCTCCAATTCCAGTTTTATCTAAAACTTTGGTTAAAAGTAGACTTTCTAAAAAATTTTGGAAAAGTACACAAAAATTATATGATGAAATAAATAAAGAAGATAATATTGAAAATTATGATATTAATAATTTAGAGGTTAATAATGATAATTATAATGATATTAAAAAAAATGAAAATGTAGAAAAAATTGAAATTGATGATAATTATAAAGAATATAAATTAAAGAGTGTTAAAAAAAATAGTAATATTAGTGATTTTGAAATTAATCAAAAATTAAATGATGAAATTATAAAAATGAAAAAAGTTATTTCTAATTTAGAAAATCAATTAAAGAAAAAAGATATTATTATTCAAAATCAAAATAATGATAAAATAAAAATAATAAAAAAAATAGAAGAATTAGAAGGAATGTTATCTCAATTTTTATCAATGGAAAAAAATTCATAAAAAAAAATACATTTTCAAACTATTTAAAATATTTTTTAATATAATATTTTTTTAAAAATTCAAAATAAAATTATCAAAATAATAAAAAATAAAAAAAAAAATTAAAAAAAAAACCATTTACTGTTTAGAAAGTAACTTATCTTCAAGTTCTTTTTTCTTTTTTTAAGCCTCTTGTCTTTTAACTTCTTTATAAATAGCAAATTGTTGTTCAGAATTTTTTTTCATAACATTATTACTTTTAATTTCATTCATTTTTTTTTTAAAAGCTTGTAAATTTTTTTCTAAAGTCATTTGAGCTAAAACAATTTTTTCACCTGCATTAATTCTTTTCAAATCAGTAACATTATCTTTATTTGCTCCTCTTGATAAAAACATATTTTCTGCTTCTAAAATTGCTTCATTTCTCTCTTGTAACATTTTAGCATTTTCAATTTTATTTTCTTGACATAATTCATAATATTCTCTTCTTTTTTCTTTTTCTTTTTCTCTTTCTTGTAATTTTTCTTTATCAAATTCTTCTTTTTTTTTTTCATAATCTTTTAATTTTTTTAATAATTGTTTTCTTTTTTTTTCATTTTGTTTTTCTAATTCTTGTAATCTTTCTTCTTTTTCTTGTAATTTATTACCTAATTCTTTTTTTTTTTTTCTATGTAATTTTTCTTTTTCTTTTCTATGCCAATACTAAAAAAAATAATATTAAAAAAAAATAAAAAAATTTTTTTTACAATTGCAGTATATTTTCTAAAAGCTTTTTCTCTATTTTCTTCTTCAATTTTTTCATTTTCTTCTTTTAATTTTCCTAAATTAAAAGTATGTCTCATTTCAGTATCAATTAATTTTTTTAAAACTGAATTATGTTTTTCATCTTTTATTTTTTGATTTCTTTCAATAAATAATTGAACTATATAAAAAATAAATTTTTCTTATTTACTTTTTTCATTTATTTGTTCTGCAAATCTTTTTCTATTTTTTTCATCTTCAATTAAAAATCTTTCTACTTTTTCTCTTGCAGATTTTTCTCTTTCCATTAAAGCAATAACATTTTTTCTTCTATCTGACATTTTTTCTTTATTTGTTGATTCTAATGCAGTTAATAAAACTTGATCTTTTTTTTTTAATTTTTTTATCAAAGCTGCATTTTGTTTTTTATAATTTTCTTCTCTCATTTCTTTCATTCTTTGTATTGTTTCATCATATTTTTTTCCTATATTTTGCCATTTTTTCTTTATTTTTTGTAATTGAGCTTGATGACGTGTTGAAAATTCAAAATCACTCATCATTTTATTATAGTCATATTCATTCATTTCTTGAGCTTCTTTTACTAAACTTACTAATTGTGTTACACTCTATTTTTTTTTTTTATTTTTTTTTATTCTTACTGGATCTATTTCTGATTTTGACATTACAGTTTTTTATTTTTTATTTAAAAATTTTTTTTAAATGTTAAATAATAATTTTAATTTTTTTTATTTTTAATAAATTAATTAAAAAATAAATTAAAGTATTCTTTATTTAATTGAAGATATTTTTTTTTGTTATAGTTTTAATAATATTATAATTATATATATTTTTATTTTGAAATAATGTTTTATTTTCTTAAAAAAAAATAATAATATACATATATTTAATTTCCTTTTTTAAAAGGCCAACCACTTAATCCTTTACTAGTTTTGATAATATCTACATATTTAGAACATAATTCTTTAGTCTTATGAAAAACTCCACTATGATAATTATAAAAAATATTATATTGTTCATTTTCAAAATTTCTTTTATTTAAAAATTTTGAAATTAAACCTTGTTTCTGAGAAGGGTTTTTAAATAAAGATTTATTAGAAATTTCTTTTAAAGTTTTGGTAAAACTTTTTTTAGATGGATTATATATTAAATATTCAATAGAGTTATGATTAATTATTCCAGGTTGAATTTTTTCATCTGAAATTTTAGAAATACTTTCAAATAGAACATTATAATTTAATGGTTTATTATTAGGATTAATTAAATTATCTTTTGGTTCTTTTAAAAAAAAAATATCACTTTGAGATTTAGAATGAAGTAATTTTAATTGTTCATTTAATTCTTTATTATCTTTATTTTTAGTAAAAAAATTTTCAAAATATATTTTTTCATTATTCATTATTTTTTCAATATTATAAGAAGATAAATTATGAAATTTATTTTCATTACTTTTTTCAAAATTTTTTAAAGTATTTTTAAAAATTTCTGATGAGGTTAAAACTTCATTATATTTATTAAAACCAATTGGTTTAAATCTATCATTAAATAATCTTTTTGTTTTTATAAATGATGTAATTGCAGTTGATGGTCTTGAAATTTTAATTTTTGTCTTTTTTTCTGAAAAAGAAGAAGTATTATTTAATTTATTTACTTCAATATCAATTGAATTATTATTTACATTTTTTATTTTAAATTTTTGTTTTTTAAAATTATCTTTTGATTTTTTTTTTATTTTATTTAATTCTTGTTGAAAAATTTCATTTCGAAATTTATTTGAAAATAATTTTGGGCTTTGTTTTAATTCTTGTTTTATTTTATTTATTTGATTAACATATTTTTGAAATAAATTTGCAGATTGACATCTATGAAAAATATATTTTCCTCTCCTTTGTTCTTTTAATATATAATTTGGTTCTTCATTATTTTTCTTTTTCATCATTTTATTATTTTATTTTTTAAATATAATATTTTTTTAAATTTATAAGTTAAATATTTTATTTATATTTGAAATATTTATATAACAATCAATCTTTTCATTTTTTATTTTTTATTATTTTATTATTAGAATTTGTTATTTCAGAATTAAAAGAAGAAACATTTAAATCATTATTCATATTTTTTATATTTGAAGTTACAATATTATTTGTATTATTATTTAAATCAATTAAATTTTTTTTCCTAACTGAATTAATAGAATCAAATCCAGTAATTTTAGTAATTTTTTTTTTATAAATATTTTTTAATTTTTTATTTTTTTTGTTTTTACCTTCCAATTTCTTTTTTTTTAATAATTCTTCTTCAATTTGTGCTTGATACATTTGAGTAGCTTTATCATATTCATTTTTCCAAAAATGTAAAATTTCATTTTTTGCTTTATTATTATAAATAAATTTCTCAGTTTCAGGATTTTTTTCTTGTATATATGATAAAACTAATTTAACTTTTGAAGCCAAAGGCTTATCTTCATATTTTTTAATAAAATTAATAAAAAAATTATAACATTCAATATCAAATTCTTCATCTTCTTCATAATTAAAAACTAAATGAACTGCATGTTCAGGACTATAATTTTTTTTAGCTTTTAACATTTCTTCTTCAAGTAATAAATTCTTATTTTTTTCATTAATTTTTTGTAAACCTAAAAAAGTTTCTTGTTGATTATTTTTAATTGAAATTTTAGGAGGTTCACCAAAAATATCTTTTATATCAATGTTATTTGAACATAAATTTAATATAAAATTATTATCTATATTTGTTATATCATCTATTTCTTTTTTATTATCATCTAATGAATATAATTCTTTTTTATCATGTGATAATGTAGTAATAATATTATTTTTTATTTTATCTTGAAATGAAAATTCAAATGCTTTATTTAAACTAAATGTTATATCTGTCATTAATTTATTTGATAATACTTTTCTTTTATATGTTAAACTATTTTGATCTTCTGTTTGATCAAAGGAAAGAACTAAAAAATCTTTTTTGAAATTATAAACTGAATCTGGTTTTTCTTTATTTCTTAATGAATTTATTATTTCATCATTTGTTATATTATTATTATCTAAATTATCATTTTGGTTATTTTTATTTAATTGTTCCTGTTCTTTTCTATTATTTGGACTTGTTATTTTAACTTCAAAAAAATCTTTTAATTTATCATTAATATGAAATAAAGAAGGTGTTTCTTGTTTTGGATTCATTTGAGAATGTTTAAACATTATTTAAAATTAAAAAAAAATAATAAATCTAATAAAATAATAATTAATAAAATAATAATATTTAATCTAGTTATATAAACTATGTCAAGGAATGGAATTGGAGTTATACATTATTTTACTTCAATATGGAATTCAGGAACATATATTCTTGAATTAAATAAAAAAATTGGTTTTTTTATTAAAATGTTTGTATGTACAGAATTACATAAATATCAAAGTTCATTAAGACCAGATGAAAAACAAAAATTAATAAATTTTATAAATCAAACAAAAGAAATTAAAAAAACATTAATTTTAAGTGATACAGAAGAACCAACTTTTGAAGAATATAAAACTTATCTTGGTACAGTATATAAAACATTTGAAGAAGAAGAAAAAAAAGGAATTATTAATTCTATTACTCCTAATAAATTAAGATTAATTGGTGATTTATGTGAACCTTTAAATAAATTTAATGCTTTTGATGGTCCTTTTAAAAAATTACAACAATATGAAAGATATAAAGCAAAAATGTATGAAGAAGGATTAAAAAATGGAATTACTCCTACTATTACTCCTTTAAGCACTTTTAAATATAATCCTTTGGATGATATAAAGTATTTTTCTTTATTTAAACCTGAAATAATGGATATTAAAGTTAATCAACAAAATAATAATAATAATATGCAAAATCAAATGGTATATAATATTGGAATGAATTATGATATGGGAAATAATAATATGAATTATGATAATAATAATATGAATAATAATAATAATAATAATATGAATTATAATATGAATAATAATATGAATAATAATAATAATATGAATAATAATTTGAATTATGATAATAATAATATGAATTATAATATGAATTACAATATGAATAATAATAATGATAATAATAATAATAATATGAATTATAATATGAATAATAATAATGATAATATGAATAATAATATGAATTATGATATGAATAACAACATGAATTATGATAATTATAATATAAATTTTAATAATCCTTATGAGCAAATTGGATTCAATTATGAGGATGGAAATAATAATAATAATAATATGAATTTTACTAATCCTTATACTCAACAACAAAATAATGTGAATAATCCATATCAAAATCAACCAACGAATGAAAACAATTATAATTTAAATAATCCAGGTGAAATGCCAGTAAAAACATACTCTAATGATACTAAAATTAAAATAAATAAGACTGAAGAAATATTTGATATGAGTGATTCTATTTTAGAAGAAAAAAAGCAAAGTATATTAAATAAAAATAAAAATGCAATTAATGAATTAAAAAAGAAGAATATATCATTAGCAATGCAATATATTGCAAATTCAATAGGGATTTTAAAAAATTTCCCAAAAGAGAAAAAAACTGATTTTATATAAAATAATAAAAAAAAAAAATAAATCTAAAAGAATTATTAAAAATAATAAACTCAATTAATTAAAATCAATAATTATTTCATCTTTTATAATATTTATTATTTATTGTTATTTTTTTATTGATATTATTATTTTTTATAATTTAATTCTTTCTATTTTAATTATTAATTTTTCAAATTATTTTTTATATTTAATATTATTAAATCATTTTAATTTTAATTATATATATCTTAACTTACATATATTTTAATATTATGATTTTAATAATTTATAATATTTTTTATATATAATGAATTTAATCAAAAAATTTAAAACAATATAAAATTTAAACACAAAAAAAATTTAAACCTTACTTTTTATTTTACTTATAATAGTATCATCTTTTTCTCCTTTTTGAATAGCTTCGGTTATTTCTTTATCTAATTTTTTGTCTGCTTCAGAAAATTCATATAATTGATGATTATTAGGAAATATTTTTTTTTCTTCTTTACAATTATCATTTTTAGTTTCAACATTTTCATTTTTTATATAATAAACTTCATCTTGAAATAATTTTTCTTCAATTTTTTGAATTTTAAATTCAAAAACACAACAAGAATTTCTTTTTCCATCTTTATTTTTATTATCTGAATTTGATTCATTTTCTTCGTTTACTACAGTACATATAAAATTTAAATCTTCTTTTTTTTTTGGAATATCATTATCATCTTTTATCAATAATCCATTTGCTGAAGGATGTCTTTCAAAAGGATTTTTCTTATTAAATGATAAAAACTTTTTTTTTGGTTTTTGATAATTTTCTTCAATTTTATTTTCATTGTTCATTTTTTTTTCCAATTAAAAATTAAAATTGTTCATTATAAAAAATAAAAAATATTATATTTTTAGATTAAATATAGAAAATAAAATATAAGATAAAAAATAAAATCATATAAAAATAAGTTAATATGTAATTTAATATAATTTCATTAAAATTAATTTCATAATTTCTTTCCTGTTTTCTAATATTAATTAAATTAAATAAAACTAATATATAAATATTATAAATAATTAAATAATTCATTCCAATTATAAATTTATCATATTAAATATATTTAATGAAAAAAACATCAAATAATAACAAAAACTAAAAAAAAAAAATTAAAACTCAAAAAAATAAAAAAAATAAAACAATTAAAATAAAAAACTACATTAAAAAAAAAAAATGACATCCAAAGAAGAAAAACAACCTGAATCCTCAACTGAAGAAGACTCTTCAATAATTCCTCAAAATCAACCAATCCTAATGAAAAAAGGTGATTACACAATCCACATATTAATAGAAGAAGTAAAAAATTTAATAAGTATAGAAGAAAATCACTTACCTTCTCCAATAATAAAACTAATATGTTTCAACGAAACAAAAAGAACATCAAAACTTGAAACAGAATGTAGTGATCATGTATTCAATGAACATATTTATTTTGAAAAAAATGACTTAACAGTAGAAATTTTAGACTCATCAAAAATAATAATAGAAGTATATGATTCAAATCATAAAAAGAGAAAAGATTATTTTGGAATATATGAATTTGACTTTGAATATATTTACAGTGCTGAAAATCATTCAATGAAAAATTTATGGATTGCTTTAGCAAATCCAGAATCTGATGATATAACAAAAGTAAATGGATATTTAAAATTAAGTATAAGTGTTTTAAATTCAAATGATGAAAGAGTTGAATTGACTCCAAATTCAAATAATGATTCTGATTGTATGATTCCACCTCAAATAAAAACTGTTTATAAACAATTAATGATTTATATTTTTAAAGCTGAACAATTACCTGATATGGATTCTTTTGGTAAAGAAAAAAATATATTAAAAGAATGTGATGGTTATATTGAATGTCATTATATGGGAATTGTAAAAAAAACTAAAGTTTCTTCTAGTAAGAATGATTCTGTTATTTGGAATGAAATTATTGAAATTCCTGTTTCTCAACCTGCAATTAGTCAAAGAATTGTTTTTTATGTTAAAGATAAGAATACTATTTCTTCTGATGTTTTAATTGGTTCTTTTGAAATTTCAGTTAATGATATTTTAAATAATTTTTATAAAGATATTTCTATTGTTAATTTATATGGAGCTTATGATCTAAAATCAGATTCAAAAATGGCTAATTTAATGAATACTAATGCAGAAATTGGTTCTAGATGGAAAGGGAGAGTTTATTTAAAAATTGATTATGTTGATTCTGATACTCCAATTGCTGGAGTTAAACCTATTGAAGATAATGAATTAATTAAACAAATTAATACTACTAGTAGGAAATATTTATGGAGCATTTACATTAAATTATTTTCTGCTTATTATTTACCTGAAAAAAGTAGTGAGTATAAAATTATTTTTTCAATAGCTGATATGAAAACTACATTTAAAAGTCAAAAAGCTATTAATAGAAATATTGATTGGTTTCTTTGTAATAGTATTCAATATCAATCTTTAAGTGATGAAATTGAACATTTACCTGAATTATTTATTTATTTAGTTGATAAGAAAGATAATGTTATTTCATTTCAGAGAATCAATGCTAAAAATTTTCATGTATCAGATGATATTGTTATGATCAAATTATATCCAGAACCAATAAATAAATTATGTAATGAAATATATTTTGCTGGTATTATAAAAGCAAGAATAAAAATATTTAATAAAGACAAAGATCAAGATTATCAATGTAATACTGATTTATTTAAAGACGGTGATGAAAATGCACAAAATAATAATCAATTATCACATCAAGATTCAAGTTATGATCCAGATGATTTAGAAAATCAACTTCATGAAGGTGCTGATTATTTAGGTGGAATAGGAAAATTAAATCAACCAGCATCATATAAATTCTATACAATAGTAGCAAATGTTTTTATGACAAGATACCTAATTGCAGGTGATTCAGATGGAACTAGTGATCCATATACAATTATTCGTATATTTGATAAGGAATTAAAAACAACAACAAAATCAAATTGTGCAAATGGAATATGGAATCAATCATTAATTTTTAATGAAATATCATTTGATATTAATAATTTATCAACTTGGCCTGTTATGCTTGTTACTGTTATGGATAGTGATGTTACTAGTGATGATTTATTAGGTTATACTTATGTTTGGTTAAGTGATTCTGCTTATAAAATTAATTCCACCGAAACTTTTAGACCAAAATGGATTCAATTATATTTAGAAAAAAGTAATAAGGCACAAGGACAAATTTTATTATCTTTTTATATTTTTGATGAAGAACATAAAAATGATGTTAAATTATTAAATATTGTTCCTGAGACTATACCTTATACTGTTGAAATTAATGCTTTAGGATTAAGAGATTTAAAACCACTTTCTTTTCTTCCTGTTAAGAAAGCTTTTATATCATTTGATTTAAATTCTATTAATGTTTCAGGGAAGAAAGAAGATAGCTTAGAACCTATTAAAACACAACCTAATGAAGCAGGGAATAATCCTAATATTAATAGTGTTATTAAATTTAATGTAAAATTACCTAAAGATGAAATTTTTATACCAGATTTACAATGTAATGTTTATGATCATGTTTTAGGTGGAATGATTAATCAGTTATTAGGAATTTTTTTAGTAAATGTTAAATCAGTTATTAAAGGAACTCATGATATGTTTGATGAAGAATATAAACAAACTGAGAAAATTAAAAAAGAAATTAAAAATAAATATAATGTTAAAGATGATAATAATTTAATTGATGATGATAATGATGTTATTATTAATATGCCTGAACATGATGAAATTGATACTAGTAAAAAAAAGAAAAATAATGAAAATGAAGCTTTAAATGTTGGGAAACCTAATGAAAAAAATATCGAATTTTCAAATAATTATTTATGTTTTAAACCTGAAGATTTGAATAAAATTTACAAAGGGAAAATTGATCAAGATATTCTTTTAAAAAATAAATTTAAAGAAGATTATTTCGTAATAAAACCTTCATTTAAAGATTATTCAATACCAGGATCAACAAAAAAAGAAAATGAAAAAAGTGATTTTTTAATAGAAGATATGACACAAGTTCCAGATAGTAATTTATATATGGAAATAGGATTTAATAAAAATGATAATCCATTAAAATTTAAAAAAGAAAATTCATTAGAATACCAAATTTTAAGTCAATCAAGTGATGATTATTCAACAAATGGAAAACATTATAGAAGATATTTTGGAAAAGGATTAGAAGAAATAAAAGAATTAGATTTAGTAACTCCATTTATAAAATGTCAATTAGTAAGAGGAAAATATGAAGATAAAAAAAATCAAAATGATATTTTCGAAGCATTAAGTGATATAGATAATAAAATAGTAAAAAGATATCCTGCAAATAAAGGAATAAATGTAGCAACAAGATTAAAAGCACCTATTAGAAAATTATATGAAAATTATGATGAGAATGAAGCATTAAATTCAATTAAAAGTTCTTTTGATATGAGACCTTATGGTCATTTTAAAGGATTAATTAGAATAGCAGAAAATGATAAAATTAAAGAACATGATGATTTTATTAATAATATTAAAGATGAATATAATGGAATAATTCCAAAAGAATTAACATTTTTAAATGAATTTGATATAATATCAAAAAAAATATTAGTTAAAAGAAATGTTATAGTTAGAATATATATATTAACATTAAATCATTTAGCAAAAAAAGATACCTTCTCACCAAGTGATCCATATATAATAATTAAATTAGGAAATGAGGAAAAAGTAAATGAAAAAGATAATTATCAAGAAGATAAAGTTGATTGTGACTGGTATAAATATTATGATATATCAAGTGAATTACCAGGTAATGGTACATTAACAATTCAAGTATATGATCATAATCCAATATTTAGTGATGAATTAATAGGAGAAACATCAATTGATATAGAAGATAGATTTTTCGGTGTTGAATGGCAAAATTTAAAAAATAAACCAATAGAAACTCGTCAATTATATAATGTAGATACACAAGGATCACAAGGAGAAATAAAATTATGGTTAGAAATATTTGATAAAGAACAAAGAAATGATATGTTACCATGGAATATAAAACCACAACCTGAAAGTTTATTAGAATGTCGTTTAATAATATGGGAAACTGAAGAAATGGAAAATTTAGATATTGAAGATACAAGTGATATATATATTTTAAGTTATATTGATATGAAAGATAAACATAGTACAGATATTCATTATAGATGTCAAACTGGTAGAGCATCATTTAATTGGAGAAATAAAATTCCTATTAAATTACCTCGTAATAAATTTGATTTAACAATCCAAGTATATGATAATGACATTTTAGCAAGAGATGATTATATATGTGGAAGTAGATTAAATTTAAAATATTTAATTAACTATTCAAATTTATTAGATTGTCCAATTAAATTATCAAGAGAATATTATAGTAAATTACCAGATAATGAAAAAATATTTTCAAATATTGAATTTTTATCTAAAGATGATGATAAAGAAGGAACAAAATTTTGGGTTCAAATGGAGAAAAATGGAAAAAAAGGAGGAAGAGTTTTATGTTCTTTAGAAATTTTACCTGAATGGTATGCTAGTATGAATCCTGTTGGGAAAGGAAGAGATGATCCTAATGTAAATCCCTATTTACCTGAACCTTTTGGTAGACTTACTTTTACTATGAATCCTTTTAAAATGTTTAATCAATTAGTTGGACCGAAATTTAGGAAAAAATGTTGTTGTGTTATTTGTTGTGCTTGTTGTATTATTTATTTGATTATTGTTATTCCTTATGTTATTTGGTTTATTAGTGGGGAAATTATTAATCCTTTTAATTATAAGAAAAGTGGCTCCAGTAATAATGGGAATAAGTAATTTTTCTTTTTTTTTTGTAGTTTTATATGGATTTTAGGTTTTTTAAAGAGCTTTTTTATGATTTTTATTTAATGTTTTTTTTTATTTTTTAGTTTTATTTTATTTAATTTTGGGACTTTTTTAAAAATTTATTTTTGGTTTTTGGTAATTTTTTTTTTTTTTTATATTTATTTAAATTTTAAAATAAGTTAAAAAATAATTTTTATATACTCATACCACATTCTACTATATATATTTTATAATCTTTTTTATAAAAATATATTAATTTTTTTTCCTTTTTTCTTGAAAATTTATACATGATGGAATTTTTTGCTTTATATTATTATTTAAACAAAATTTATTTATAATTTCTTCTCTAATATTAACACCTTCTTCATTTATTCCCTTTATTATATTTTCTTTTAATTTTATGATTCTATCATTATATTTTAATAAAGAACAATTTTTTTTAATGATAAAAACACTTTCAATTTCTTCTAAAGCTTCATTTTTTTCATTCATTAATTCAATATATTTTTCATTATTTTCAATATTTTCATTATCTAATTGTAATGATATTTCATGTATTTCATTTTTATATTTTTTATTAACTTCTTCTATTTTTTTTAAATTTTCAGAATATATTTCATTTAATTCTTTAATAAAATCATTTTGAATCTTTTGTAAACTATTTAAATTAATTTTTTGTATTTTATTAATTATTTCTTTAAACCAAATATCATTATTTCTTTTTCCTTTTTCTTTAATTGTACTTGATTCATGAGTATATGTTTTTGATTTTTCCATAAATAATTTCCTTTTTATTGGTGCTATCTTTTTATTACTTGAGTAATTTGAATTAAATGTATTTGTTTTTGTAAAATTTTTTTCATTTTCATCATTAAAATCTATACTATTGTTATTACTATTTATAAAAAAATTTAAATCTGTATTTGAAAAATTATTAGATTGAATTATTTTTCTTTTATACTTCTTTATATTTTTATTATGATTAATTTTATTTGGATAAGTTTTTAACATTTTTAAAATTATTATTAAAAAAATATTTATATTTAAAATTATAATATTATTTATATAATTATTTAGTAATTTTAATTGTTGAATTATTAAATAATTCATTTTGAGAAATTTCAATTTCATTATTCTGAGCTAAAATTAATAAATCATAAAATAATTTTGGAGGAGGAAATTTTTCTTTATCAACACATTTACATATTGTATTAAAGTCAGTCGATTTTTTTTTCTTCAATATATTTTCATTTAAAATATTACATAATTCTTTAAGATTAATTTTTTCAATTTCTTCTTCATTAATATCTTTAATACTAATATTTCTGCTTTTATCATTATTTGAATTATCTAAAAAATTATCATCTTCATTAATATTATTTAAATATGTATCATCATTATTAATATTATTTAATAATGATTTTTTTTTTTTCTCTTCCTTTTCTTTTATTTCTTTTATTTTTGTAGATAATAAAGTACCATTAAAATCATTTTTATTTAAACTTAATCTACTTAAACTTTTTAATAATTGTCTTGATTCATTTTTAAAATTTGAAATTGATATTTTTTTCTTTTCTGTTGTTATTATTGGAGTTATGTCATGTCTTATTTCAATTTCATCATCTTTTTTATTTATTGTAGAAATATTATTATTATTTAAAAAAGTATCATTTTCTATTTTTGTTTTTTCTTCTGATTTTTCATTTTGAGTTATTGTATTTAATTTTATTAAATTTTCTGGGATTAAATATTCATATTGACTTTCTCCTTCAAAAGATATTATTTTATTTTCATCAAAGTAATTATCAAATAATTTTTCTTTAAATTGATTTATCATATTATCAACAACATAATTTGTTTTTTTTTCAGGAGGTTCTAAATTAATATTAATATCATCATCATAATCTAAAAATTTATTTTTATGAACAAATATATTTTTCTTTTCTTTTTCTTTTAAATTTTTTTCAATTTGTTTAACAGATTTCTTATTTTGTTTTAAAATATCAAATAAATCAACAAAATCATTATTATCATAATTTAAATCATTATCATTAATATTTTCATTAATATCATAATTTAAATCATCATTAAAATCCAATTGATTATTTTTACTAATATTTAAAATATTATTATCAATATTTATCATATTTGAAAAATTATTTTCTTTATTATTAATATTATTAGAAATATTATTTGAAATTTTTTGTGATAAACCACTTTTTTGAATTGTTCTTTGTAATATATCTTGTGAATTAATACCAAAAAAATTAATAGAATGTTTTGAAGGAGTAACAATTTTATTTAAATCTTTACTTTTACTATCAATATTATCTATCATATGATGTAAAGACTCATTCATTAAAGAAATCATATTATTTGAAGAAGAATTAGAAAACCATTTTAAATTACTTTGTTTATCATTTGATTTAAATTCATTTTTAAATTTATCTTTTTTTTTTTTTTCAAATTTAGAAATATTAATATTTTGATTTTGAATTCTTTGTTTAAATATATTAATAGCATCTTCTAAAATTAATAATAATTTCTTATTATATACTCTAACTAAACCTAAAATTAAAGGACCACATGCCCGCATTGAAATTGAAAAATTAGCGGCATAATTTTTTAGTGATTTTGTTGCATCTTCTATTATTAATTTAGATGCAAAGTTTTTAGTGATTTTTCTTTCATTATATCCTATTTCATATAATTTACCTAAGATTTTATTTGAACGAATTATATCTATTGAATATATTGGTTGCTTTTCTTCTTCTGAATTTTCTGAATCACTTGTTGACATTTTTTTGTATATTTTTTTAAAATTAAATTAATTCATTTATTAAATAGTTTTTATTTAAATTTTATTTTTTATATTTTTTTTTATTTTATTTTTATTAAATTTTATTTTAGTTTTTGAATGAATGAAGAAAATACAATAAATTAATTATTGAAAATAAAATAGTTCAAAATATTTTTATTAAAGCTTAATTATATGAATATTTTATTATTTCTAAATTTTATATATTCAAATCAAAATAACACTTCATTACTTATATGTCTAATAATCAATTTGACACAGATAGAAATAAAAATAAAAATAAAGAAAAATATATTTTGAGAGTAAAAAAATTTCTGAAATAAATATTGAAAAATTTTAATTATAAATAAAAAAAGAATCAGAAAGAAAAATAAATAATTTTGATTACATATAAATACTATTTTGAAGAATTACTTGAAAAAAATTAAGCAAATGAAAAATATGAAGATCCAAAAAATTTGATTAAAAAAAATAATTAAACTACATAAATAAATAAAAGGAAAATAATTTCAATATCAAATCCTTCAAAAAATGATAAAAAATATTAATTTTATACAGATTTATTAGATAAAGAAGGTCATTTAGATAAGAAACAATTATATTGATTTTTTATTTTTTTACTATTTTTTTTTATATTGGTGATTATTTTATGTTTAATATTATTGATTGTAATATTAGTGTTGATGTTATTGGAAGTATGAATTGTTTCAATTTTTAAGTAATTAAGATATTTGTGGTATTTGTTATTTTTTGTAAAGTGTATTGGGAAAGATGATTGTAAAATGATACTATAAAATTGTTTTTGAAATAGTATACAGGATATACTTATTCAGTTATAAAATTTTTATTTTTTGTCTTATTATGTTTTTAATAATTTTAAATAAAATTCAATCAAAAATCATAAAAAAATGAATAGATATTATAATTTATATGAAGATGGAAAATGTATTTATACTAATTTGAATTATCCTCCTTTTAGTAAAATAGAAGATATTGAAGAACAAAAAAGTAATTATTTAAATGTAAAAAAAAAATTATTATCTAATTTAAATCAATGTGATAAATTTAATCATTCAATATTTGCTAATCATGAAAAAGAAAAATATGTAAGTTTTATACGTTCAAAAATATCAGATTATCCTAATATAGATTTATTATCAGAAAAAGATATTGATGATAAAATATTAGATTTAATAAAAAATAAATTTGATTCAGAAAGACAAGGAGAATTTAATTTTTTTTGTAAATTTATAAGTATGCCTTATGGATATTATGAATATGATAATTTAGTATTTAATGAATTTATTAAAGATCCAAGTTTTAATAATATGAGTAGAATAAAAGAATTAATAGTAAATGATATAAAGAATAAATTAAATAAAATAATACCAGATGAATTAAAAATATGTTTAAATGATTATATGTTTTTAATTACATATGCAAGTCCTTTACAAAATTTTGGTATGTGGAACTTTTTAGAAAATATGGAAATATTATATATTGAAGATGATTTAAATATTAAACTTAATAATCCATGTTCTAAATGTTTTGATTTAAAAGTATATTGTGAAACAAGGGAAAAAGTAAAAGATTTAATACCTAAATATAAAAATGAATATGGTATAAGAGGATTATTTAATAAATGTATATCATTTTTTTTTAATAATAATAATAATAATAAAGGATATAATAAAACAAAAAATGATTAAAAACACATCTTTTAAAAATTTAAACTTAAAAATATTTTGATAAAGTTCATATGTTTTATACCTTGTAAAGTGAGATAATGCATAAAAAGGAAAAATATAATAATATAAATAAAATGAAAATTTCCTTTTTTTATTTTTTTCAAAATTTTGAATCATAATTTGGTCATCATCCTTAATGTTAAATAAATCTAATATATTTTTTTTAACATTTACATTAAATAAAGTACAAACATTAATGGTTTCAAAATTTTTCATTTTATTCTTTTTTGGAATAAATGAATTACTACATCTTTTATGTATTTTTAAAATATTTTCTTTACTTGTATCTGAATTATTTTTAGAATTAATTATAGTTTTAGAATCACTTGTAATAAATGTACTTCCAATTCTAATAATAAAGCTTTTCCTAATAAAATTATAAGAAATAAAATGAAAAAATATTGAAATTATATCATAAATTCCTCCAATATAACTTAAAGCATCTTGAATTTTAATATATGTTCTAGTATATTCTGTAATTAAATCCATACAAGTTAAATTAATTTCTAATAAAGTTTCTTCAGAATAATAAGATTGTGTTTCTTTCTTAACAAAATCAAAATTAGTATGATGATATTGATATAAATCATATTCTTTATTTGAATTTAATAATATTCCATTATCACTTATATATTTTTCTTTAGAAAAAAAATAATAATATCTTTTAACATATTCAAAAGAAATAAAAAAAATATCTGAATTAATAATATTATAAATAGGATTTGAAATATTATAATGATCAATATTTTTTGTAACATAAATAATAGAAACATATGAATTTTCTAAATATTTATCAATTTCTTCAGATGATTTACAATGATTATTATTTTCAGTTGTATTTATACATTTAATTACATGAAATTCTAATGTAGTAAATCCATTAATTTGATCTCCATGATGTCCTTTAATTGTTAAATTTTGATTTGATTTTAAACAAAAATGTTTATTAAATTCAAGATTAGTATTATTAAATAAATAAATATATTCTTTAAAATTAATTAATGAACATTTTTCTAATTCAATTGAATATGAATTCCTTTCAATTGTAAAATTTCCTTTTTCATCTTTTTTTGGAATATGTTCATTTCTATCCATTCTAATAGATACATATGAAGGATTATATTCTATTTCATTTCCATATTTATATAATCCAAGTAATATAGGATATGATGATAAGTCAATTTCAATATTATTATTTGTATAAATATAATTTGTCACTATTGAAAAATTAGTGCCTTTTATCATTTT